>ML780584.1:117661-147983 GCA_009831015.1 Picea engelmannii
TGTTGTCACCACCTAGAGAAAAGGGGTACTATTGGGGGGGCCTCACAAGGGTAATGTTATGTTCCCAACCATACTTAACAATTTCCATTCTGAAGCATCTCATAGTGTACTAAACTTCGATTATGGGTCATGGTCCATTTGTTCATGAGAAGAGTGGTTGAAGGCCCAAAGGTTGGTTCATAGTTGTTGCTAAAAGAATAAGAAAATGATGCGAAAGAAATAAAGGATTGACAACAAAAAAGGACTAACAAAAGCCAATCCAAACTTGAGCTATATTCTTTAAGTGCTCACTCCCATCCCAAATAGCAATGCTACAACTTGAAACCTTATAAAAGGGGACCTACAAATTTAACAAAGTGGACTAGAAAGATGGTTGATAAACAGGTTTTGGAAAAATAACACATAAATATGGGGTAACTCAAAAGAAAATGCACCCTTCACAAAAGTGCTCATAGAAATGGATTTAATGACACCATAATCCATGAAGTAAGCCCTAGAACCATATTACTATCACACTTATTCTTGAAGGACTTTTACTTTCCCTTGTCACTCTTAGGACCCATCCCTTTACTAGGGTTATTTTATTTCATGTTTAGATGGCACACCTAATAGGGTTGGATGAAGGACCTCCCATACTTAAACTTTTCAACTCACATGGGGTCCTTGGCTGGTGTGATGCTTGAAGGGGATACTAAGGTGAATTGTTTTACATGGCTTATATCTTAAGTTACAACTTACATCACATTCTTTAAGGATTAATGTTTATTATGAAATTTGGCTAACAATGTTTTATACTTTGGATTATCTTGGATGGACTTGACATGGTTCTTTAAGGGACGTCCCAAGCTTGTACCTTGTACATTGTTCCTTTATTGCAGGACCATGGAATGTGTGATGGAGAACAATGGGTCATCTAGTGACTCACCACCCTTAGACATTGGCTCTCACATCCTCAAAACCCTAAATGATGGATAGATGGTATTGGTAGGAGAAGATTCAATCATGATGGCATATAGACAGGCTGGAAGCCCCACAGGCTAGGCACAGTACCCCAGGTGTTATTTTTCACCAGGATCAGGGATGTTGCAGTAGCAGACAATCAGAGAGAGAGAAAACATGAGATGAAGATCCCTAAGGCCCTAACACAACACCTGGGTCTTGGATGTTGGTCCTATTATCATGATGACATAACCTTCTAGGTTATGATGTAGCTAAGGTTTGATGCACATATGGGTATTGATGACACATCATATCATATTAAGTGAGGAGAGATATCACTTTCTCCCACACTGCTTCGAATTGATGCCACATGGTATTTGGAGGCCTCTTGCTTTCCCTAGAGACCTTGATATCTCACATGTGTGGGTTATTTTGATTGTATTTTTCTTTTATTGCACTTGTAAAAGATAAATGAGTTGTTTAACCCACTTAAATTGAATGTTATGTTATGTTTGTGGAGAAAAAATGAGATGCTAGGCCTCATATATAAATTTTATCTCTCATTTCATTTTTGGATCATAATTCTCTCACCAGTTGAGAGACTACTTCTAAAATTTTCTCCATATTTGGGGTAACTAGCTCTTCTCTCTCATGATCTATGATTGGAAGGATCATTTGTGGATGGATTTGTTGATTTTGGATGGATATTTCTAAAATTAGGGTTACAATCTCTTGTTTTCTTGCATGAAGTAAGTGAATTTATGCAATTATTGTTTATGCTATTGATGTTTATGGTGAAATTACAATTTTATTGAAATAAGTCTCATTAATTGAAACGATAAGGAGTTCATAAGTGCTTCTTCCTCTCAAAAGGTTACATTTGTCTAGAATTGGTAAATTGTTCTTGCTAGGGTTAGAACACTAAATCCCTAAAGTCCTAGCATTTTAGTATTTTAACCTACATTTTTCTAGAATTGGTAAATTGTTCTTGCTAGGGTTATAACACTAAATCCCTAAAGTGCTAGCATTTTAGGATTTTAGCCCTAGGACCCAAATGTGCTTGCACCTTAGAAGTCCCTCTTCTAAAGATCTAAGACCCAATGCCCAAATGTGATTTCACCTTAAGTTTTAGATCCTACCTCTTGGTTTCAAGTAGGCCAGCCTTCAAACTTGGTTTCATTGAAAGGACCCCATACGTTAGAAAGGCACTAATCTTAAAACACTCCCTTGGTGAATCGATTCATAAACTCTCTCTTTCAAAACTCACAATCTTTCTACTAATTGTACTAACACTAACCTTAGCAAACTCATTACATTTCTTGGTGATGTTATAAAAGGTTTCTACATCCATTTGAAAACAATTTAATTTGTTGCATACACTCATCTAAACATGGCCTAAATCACTCAACAATTTCCTTTAACCATTAGGTAATATTCTATTGGTTATGTGCTAAATTTTCATGGTCAATTGTGGGATTCTGAGCACTAATGATTTTTTTTGTTACAAATTACTTATTGTTCTTATAAGATTGGTTAACTGCTGCAATTTGAAACAACCATAAAAATTTGACTTGCCTAGTTTCTAAAGGAGGTCTTAATTGCATTCTTTAGCTTGGAAATTGTTACATATATGTTGCAAAGTGTACTGGTTTTGGGAAGGTACCAAATCATCCTCAAACTTCTTATTTTCCATGACCTAGAAAAATCATTCAGTCACCAAGAAAGATGGAAGTAGTCTCAGCTACTAAACTTACTATTTGATCCCTTTAGGTCACTAGAGAAGCCTCCCTTGTGGTGGAACTCTTCCATCACTAAAACGAGGGAAGTCCCTACTTAGGTGACAGTGGTAGGTTCTTCCATAATTACACAAGATTTGGTGATCTTGTGGAGGGATTTTCCCCAGTACAAATCCTATGATAACATTTTGGTGGCATTTCTACTGAGGATTGAGTCATTCTCCTAAACTACATATCTTTGGTAAACTTTCTGGAATCCCTTGTCTTACAAGTTTACTTGGCGACTCCACTAAGGGTAGTTACCTCACCTTCCTTTGATTATCCTAGAGGTATCATTTGGTGACTCCACTAACATATTTTGAGGTGTCATCCTACTCTCAATTTTGTGATATTATGCATTCTCAGGTGACAGAATCATGGCACCCTAGGACCAAATATATCCTTCTATTGATTTTAAAATTTTTTGAGGATACCCAAATGAGTTTGATATAAGATGGTTGGAGAACTATACATAATTAAATGGATTCCTCATTACTCAAGTTGTAGAGTTATTTAAGTACATGCACAAGGTAGGAGATGAAGATAATGATGTACAAGTAAAACTATTTATACTTTACTTGGCATTTGGAATACAACACTGGGTCAAGAGTTGTTGCAAGAAAAAAGGGATATCCTATCTCACACATCTCACCAGTGGGTTTCTTGAGTTTTATAAACCACAATGTACAACATATGCGGACATTCTCTGAGATCTCATTGCAGCCCTTAAAAAGGAGGTTCTAAGAACTTCATATAAGATACCTTAGGAAAGCATACCATTCCCAAGAGGAAGAATCTACTGAAAATGAATATTTCACTTAAGTCTTGTTTGAGTATGAGTGGTGAAGTATACTCAAACTCTGCATGTTGCTCGAAGGATGGTTCTTTGGTCTGTCACAACTATTGCATAGACTCCCCATGTCTAATATTCATATTACCTGGGAGTCTCTCAACCGGGTGGCTCAGAACAATTCTTGCTCTAATGTGTACTCATCATCATCTTCATTGGTAGACTCATCATCTCTCTGAGCTCTGATTCTTTCTTTCTATATGTGGATTCATATTTCACTACAATACCTGAAAGTACAATCTCTTGAACCTGTTCCTTATTTACATGTCCTTCTTTTCTTTCATTTATTTTTCAAACCTTTCTGTATCTGAGATCTTTCTTTTTCTCTGTAGATTTTTCTTCATCTCATTTTATTACCAATCTTGCGATCTCTGGGACTTGGTCTTTGTTCACTTTTCCTTCCTATTTTCTTATCCATACTTTCTTATATCTGATGTCAATGTTCTCTTTCATGGAAGTATCGATCATGCTTCTACAATCACAAGCTATGTGTCCATAGTTATGACATTTGTAATATTCAATGTTACGTGGGGCCACACAAACATTTATTTCTTGAACATTTATTTTATAATCCCTGCAATTTGCAACCTTATGTCCAAATTTAGTACAATAAAAACAATGACCATAAAATAAATTTGCATACCTAGGAGTGAATGATCTTTTTTGTGGTGTAGTCCTTTTGAATTTCTTCCTTGACTAATCATGATCATGATTGAAGCTTCTGTGTGGCTTGAACATGGATGGTCTTATTGAAGATGTATCTTTATTAGTTTTCTTAGATTCTGGCTTACCATGATTCCTTCCTTTGAGTACTTTTGCATAACTCTTTCTATTTTCTTCATTCTTCTTTTCTAGCAACCTAGAGTGCTTCTCTTCATTCTCTTCAACGTTCTTGTTGAGCTTGACGATTTTGACTCTTAGTGTGACAAATTCGTCTTCAATATTCTCAACCTCTTCTTCTTTCTTCATTATGTGAGACTTCGTGACCTCTTTTTTTCTCTTTGCTTCTTCAAGTTGGATTTTCAATGTAATTATTTCTTCTTCGAGTCTTCTCTCTTCCTGATAAAAATCTTTCTCTAGTTGGTTTAAGTCATCAGTTCTTTCCTTGAGATGATCCGTCAGTATATTTTCTCTCTTTTATGATTCTTCCTTATGTGTTGCTATGTTGGCTTCTAAACATTGTTTTTGATATTCTAGAGTTTCTTCAATTCTTTTGGCCTCTTCTAGTTGAACTCCTAAATTCTTGATGACATGCTGATCGTTTTTGGATCCTTGAACACTTTCCATTTGCTTCATCAATTCTTTCTTGGATGACTTGTTTTCTTCTCTTTATTTCTTTAGATATTCAATTGCATTGATCAATTTTTCTCTGTAATCAACTTATGCTTCTTCATACTCTTCCTCTTCTGAATCTGTCTGACATGATGAGCATCTTTCTTCTTATTTTGTAGCTACATCTTCTTTGGCATTTTCTGATTCTGTGATGGGTGAAGAATAGAAATTATGTAACTTATCCCAAAATTCTTTGGTTGATGAACATTTACCAACATTTTCTCTTGTTGGATTAGGTAATCATTCCCAGATGAAATTCATTGCTATTTTGTTATTCTTTTTCAATTCCGTCTAGGCTACAGTATTTTCCCTTTTTGAACTATCATATCATATAGAAACTTATTGCAAATATCATACCCGTGTGCCTTTAAAAATAATTTCATCCTTCCACTCCATATCTCATACTTTAAACCATTCTGACCATTAAACAATGGTACTCCATTATCAAATAATCCATGATCACCTTCCAGTGGTTAAACTATTTCATGAAGGAACCTGACTCTGAAACCAATTGTTGGATTACTGAGAGGGGGAGTGAATCAGTAATGATCAATTATACTAATTATTAATCCTTTAAACCACAAAGTATATTATTTTACTTATTCAACCATGTTCATCTGCTCATCATCAATATATTACTATGTCATAAGAATTGACATTCATCAGTGCATAATAAACAATAACAAACACACCCACACAATGCAAAGTACACCAATATTTATGTGGAAACCTAATGCAAGATAAAACCACATAATGATTTTCTTATATGTCAAGAATTACATTCAAGGAAGCACCAACTTCCCATTCTCCAGCTACAACTGGAAGGAGGCTCCAACCCCCTAGTTTCTCAGGCTACAACCCGAGGGAAGCTCCAAATCCCCAATTATCCATCTACAACCAGAAGGACGCTACAACCTCCTATGTTCTCTGGCTACAATTGGAAGTTTTCTACAACCACCTATCCTTGCCTCGTCCAACCGCCCTGAAATACAAGTAGAATGATGGAACCATTGTCACACTATCACTATGAGATATATTGTTGTAAACATGTACCAATCAATCTGCACCAAACAACATGTAACAACCTGTACCAATAACATGTGCCAATATGTACCATATATCAACCTGTACCATAAACAAGTGCATCAACCATGCACCAAACCTGTACAAATAACTTGTCACAATAACCTGTCCAAACAACCTATCACACCAACCTGTCTCATCAATATTATCAACCAAATCAGATATACTCATCAAGATAAATCTCAACCATATGCACAATATCACCAAGATGTGCATCAACCAAGCATAACACAACAACTCGTAATCATCATCAATATGTGCTTCTAATAATATAACAAGACAAGTATGCTACATCATCCATAAACTATGTGTCAAAATTACTACTAACAAGTGCCTCCAACCATGTACCAAGTATGTACCAATCATGCATCAACTAATCATCAACTATGACTCATCAAGATGTACCAACATCATCAACTATACACCTCATGTATGTGCCAACTCATCAACTACTTGTCTCAACCATGTACCCAACATGTACCTCAACCAAAATCCCTCATCAATTTCATCATCCAAATCTACTTTGTAAATATGTAACATACCTGGTGTATATGATCACATACCTGCAAACCTTCTTCAACAAGAGACTAGCATTTTCATCAAATTTTACGTTATTCTCACATGACTAGTTTTGGATTAGTCAACAACCCTAACTTGCAATAATCATAACTATGTACCTGTAATGAATAAATGTCTAAAAATAATACACAATGTTCTTCAGTGTATTTTCTACAATTTATCCAGGTTTCCCTTCTTGGAACCCCCCAGAAAAGGAGTTATAGAAAAAATGGCATACCTTGCTAAACTCTGGCTTATTCTAGAGAGCGACCTTGTAGAGCGTTCCCCACGCGAAATATTTATTGTATGGATATGAAAATGTTACCAAAAATACTATATAATGTAATATAACCAATACATTTGGTCTTACTAAATTTGGATGTGCTATGAAGAAGTTATGACGTTTTTACCCAAAACACATGTTTTAGACTAGTTTCAAGACTAGCCACAAACACTATTTTCCACGGAGTGTAACTCCAAAAATAAAACGACCTACAAGCCAAAATTTTTATCACAACTACTTGGATATGTTTCCTCAATGTCCTACTGATTTAGCGGTCTGAATCATTCTAGAAAACAATTTATTTCAAAAATGGTGAGATGACCTGTAAATAACATACCTTTGAAAACATCATCAAAAGAATTTATCCTCCCTTGAATTTTGGCCTTCTTTACTTCACCTTCCCTCTGAAATTAGCCTTATATATACTTTGGTTACCTCAGTCACTTGTATATATTCAATATTCTCAACTGTTATTAAATTAGAGAGCCTTGCCTCCTATTTATACTTTCATGTAGCTTCCTCAATGGGTTACCTTTTAACCATCTTAACCCACTTTCCTTATTTTAGGGTTAACTCACTTCTAACCACTTGTCCACTTAGTAATTTATCCATTAAATTTATTATTTAAATAATTTATTTTTTATCCAATTTTACTTATATTACACTCATCACTTCACTTCTTCCTTGAGGGGTTACCTTCTAACCACCTTAAACCACTTTCCTTATTTTAGGGCTAACCCAATTCTAACCACTTGTCCACTTAGTAATTTCTCCATTAAATTTATTATTTAAATAATTTATTTTGTATCCTCTTTGAATTATAGTACACTCATCACTTCACTTCATTATTTAAATAATTTCTTCTTTGCAACCACTTTGACTACTTTGACCTTTTGGGGCTTCTAGATGACTCATGAGGGTTCTCCAACTTCACATGGCCATAACTCTCTAACCGTGAGGAGTTATGTGATGTTCCACATACCACCAGAAATGGAATGACATGTACTATCCATATAGAATAGTATTACCTTAAAATTTATTAAAAATCATACCATTATGCATCAAACAAACTTGGGTCCATTACTCAAACCTGAGTTCTCCAACTTCACATGGCCATAATTCTCTAACCGTGAGGAGTTATGTGACGTTCCACATACCACCAAAAAATGCATGGCATGTACTATCCATATAGAATATCCATACCTTCAAATATATTAAAACACATACCATTATACATCAAACAAACTTCGGTCCATTACCCAAACCTTTGTGCTACTGGAATTTGCTACCAAACTTTCTCTAGGGGTTGACATCAATCACTAAGGGTTGAAATCAATCTAAAATATCACTCTACAATGGTTGAAATCAATGAAAACTAACAATCCATACCAATTGTCCATCAACCTAAGCCAATTGTCTAGCAATATTCCCCTTTGGCATTGATGGCAACACCAAAATTGATGGCAACACTTAGTCATGATAACATTCATGCTTATACTCCTCATCAATGTTTATATCTCTCCCCCTTTCAAATCAATGACAAAGTGTATCTCCCTTTGGGGATGCTCCCCCTGATTGAACTCTCCTTGGGGCTGCTCCCCCTGTCTACATACCTTTGATTTTTCTTTGTGTTTATAAGCCTCTAATTACTCTCTCTCCCTTCATATGAATAATATCTCCCCCTTTGAAAATGGGTATCACTCTGATGCAACACTGAAGTCATATCGCTCATTCTTCCCTTGTGACAATCTCTCCCCCTAGAAACATGCCTTTGTTCTCTCTCTCCAAGCATCTAAACCTCTATCCTGCATATGATAAATCTCTTCCCATAGAATCATACCTCTATTCTTATATCTCTGCTTGACAGCTTATCTGAGTGATATTTATACCTATATTTTTGGTTACATTTCTCTCTCTTGAATTCTCCACAAGATGTTGTATATAAAAAACATAAGTCTTCCTGTGCCTGTTTCCTTTTGGAGTTATTGTCCATTGGTGCTTCCTTGTGTAATCAACTGACATATATGAAAAACATTAAAAAAGAAACATTCAAATATTCATGTGTAATTGTCATCCATTATGATAATGTTCCTTTGTCTCTTAACTACTTTCTGAACCAATCTATGAATCCATGCTCTCGTCCACTGTCATATATCTATCCAAACTTGCTAAGTGTTCTTACGAATCCATATCTGTCCATATTGTCCAAGACTCTGTTGCACAATCGATTAATCTATAAAATTGTACTTCTGTTAACTGATTTCTCTGGATCTGTCTACTCAAACTCTACAAGCTGCTCAAAGGATGGTTCTTTGGTCTGTCACAACTATTGCATAGACCCTCCCTGTCTAATATTCATATTACATGGGAGTCTCTAAGTTGGATAGCTTAGAACAATTCCTGGTCTGATGCATACTCATCATCATCATCATTGGTAGATTCATCATCTCTCTGAGCTCTGACTTCTTTCTTTCTGTTTGTGGATTTATCTTTCACTACAATACCTAAAAGTATAATATCTTGAACCTATTCTTTATTTACATGTCCTTCTTTTATTTCATTTATTTTCCAAACCTTTATGTATCTGACATCTTTCATTTTCTCTGTAGATTTTTCTTCATCTCGTTTTATTGCCAATCTTGAGATCTCTGGGACCTGGTCTTTGTTCACATGTTCTTCCTATTTTCTTATCCATACTTTCTTATATCTGATATCAATGTTATCTTTCATGGAAGTATCGATCATGCTTCTAAAATCATGAGCTATGTGTCCATAGTTATGTAATTTTTAATATTCAATGTTACATGGGGCCACATGGGCATTTCTTTATTGAAAATTTATTTTATAATCCCTACAATCTTCAACCTTATGTCCAAATTTAGTACGATAAAAACAATGACCATAAAATAAATTTCATACCTTGGAGTGAATGATCTTTTTTGTGGTATAGTCCTTCTGAAATTCTACCTTGACTCATCATGATCATGATTTAATCTTCTTTGTGGCTTGAACATGGATGGTCTTATTGAAGATGTATCTTTATTAGTTTTCTTAGATTCTGGTTGACCATGATTCCTTCCTTTGAGTACTTCTGCATAATCGTTTTGTTTTCTTCATTCTTCTTTTCTAGCAACCTAGAGTGCTTTTCTTCATTCTCTACAACTGATGTGGATGTTTCTATCTCTTCAATGTTGTTGGTTAGCTTGAAAATTTTGACTCCTAGTGTGATAAATTCTTCTTTAAGCTTCTCAACCTCTTCTTCTTTCTTCATTCTCTGAGACTTCATGACCTCTTATGTTCTCTTTGCTTCTTCAAGTTGGATTTTCGATGTAATTATTTCTTCTTCGAGTCTTCTCTCTTCTTGACCAAAATCTTCCTGAATTGATTTAAGTCATCGATTCTTTCCTTGAGATGATCCATAAATATTGTTTCTCTCTTTTATGCTTCTTCTTTTTATGCTGCAATGTTGGCTTCTAAACATTGATTTTGATATTCTATAGTTTCTTCAATTCTTTTGGCCTCTTCTAGTCGAGCTATTAAATTCTTGATGACCTGTTGATCGTTTTCAGAACCTTGAACACTTTTCTTTTTCTTCATCAATTCTTTCTTGGATGACTTGTTTTCTTCTCTTTCTTTCTTTAGATATTCAATTGCACTGATCAATTTTTCTCTGTAATCAACTTCTACTTTTTCATACTCTTCCTCTTCTAAATTTGTCTGACATGATGAGCGCCTTTCTTCTTGTTTTGTACCTGCATCTTCTTTGGCATTTTATGTTTCTATGATGGGTGAAGAATAAACATTATGTAACTTATCCCAAATTTCTTTGGCTGATGAACATTTACCAACATTTTATCTTATCGGATTAGGTAATCCTTCCAAGATGAAATCGATTGCTATTTTGTTATTCTTCTTCAATTCCTTCTTGGCTACAATATTTTCCTCTTTTGAACTATCATATCTTGTATCAATTGATTTCCAAATATCATACCCATGTTCCTTTAAAAATACATTCATCCTTCCACTCCATATCTCACACTTTAAACCATTCTGACCATTAAACAATGGTACTCCATTCTCAGAATAATCCACGATCTCCTTCCAGTGGTTAAATTGTTTCCTGAAGGAACCTATCTTTGAAACCAATAGTTGGATTAATGAGAGGGGGGGTGAATCAATAATGAGCAATTATACCAAGTATTAATCCTTTAAATCACAAAGTATATTCTTTTACTTATTCAACCATGTTCATCTATTCATCATTGTAGAGACCATACTAAATTAAATCCAAAATTTAATACAATTAACATATATTTCCCTTTAGATACGTAAATTATTCATTGACATCCTACAAGCATAAATACTCTGTAGAAATTCAAATCTATCTACAACATGAAAATAACTTAACAGAATAAAATTTAATTTACCTCTTCCTGATGCTAATTTCTCCGTTGAACTGGTTGTCCATCCTGCTTCTTTGTTTTTTCCTGATGCACTGACCAACTCTGCCCAAACCGACTAACCTCCCAGCCAGCTAGGAGCAGCTTGTCCAGCTCCCTAGCTCCAGGAAACCGAAAGGAATCCTGACCCCCATGCCCAAAGCCCCTAACAACCTGGTGCCCCCTGTATGATACTCAAAGACTGTAGAACTCCACCACAGAACCAGAAAATCCAAGAAAAGAAACCAGAACTCTCGTCTCCCCTCCAAAATGCTTCCCTTCCCAAAAATGATGATCCTCCCCCGTAAGACTCCTCCCATCATATCCCCCTTTCACTGACTCCCTTCCCCCTCATTAATTTCCTTATCCCTCCTTTATTACCTTATCCCCCTTTCTTTAATATCTTATCCCCTTCTTTATTGTCTTATCCCCTTCATTAATGTCTTATCCCCTCCCGCACATGTAAAGCAACTAATTAAATAAATTAAAATTATTAAGCCCCTTAATTTCTTACCCATGTCATTGAATGTGATATGTAATTAATTAATTAATCAAAAGTTATAAACAATTAATAATAAATAAATATTTAATTAATATTATTAATGCTAATCATTGTTTAATTAAAACTATATTAAGACAATTAATTATCTAATTAATTTTTACTTACTAATCCCTAAGCATATATTCCACTAGGGTTGTTACAATCGTCAATATCTTACTATATCATAATCATTAACATTCATCAGTGCATAATAACCAATAAAAAACACATCCACAAAATGCACAGTACACCAATATGTATGTGGAAACCCAATGTGGGAGAAAACCATAGAATGCTTTTCTTATATGTCAAGAATTACATTCAAGCAAGCACCAACTTCCCATTCTCCAGCTACAACTGGAAGGAGGCTCCAACCCCCTAGTTTCTCAGGCTACAACCTGAAGGAAGCTCCAACTCCCCAATTCTCTGGCTACAACTAGAAGGAGGCTACAACCCCCTATGTTATCCAGCTACAACCAGAAGGTGGCTACAACCACCTGTCCTTGCCCCCTCCAACCGCCCTAAAATATAAGTAGAATGATGGAACCATTGTCACACTATCACTGTGAGATATATTGTTGTAAGCATGTACCAATAACAAGTGCCAACATGTACCATACATCAACTTGTACCTCAACCTGTACCATAAACAAGTGCATCAACCATGCACCAAACCTGTACAAATAACTTGTCACAATAACTTGTCCAAACAACTTATCACAACAACCTGTCTCATCAATCTTATCAACCAAATCAGATCTACTCACCAATATCAATCACCAAGATAACTCTCAACCATATGCACAATATCACCAAGATGTGCATCAACCAATCATAACACAACAACTCATAATCGTCATCAATATGTAATTCTAATAATATACCAAGACAAGTATGATACATCATCCATAAACCATGTCTCAACAATACTACCAACAAGTGCCTCCAACCATGTACCAAGTATGTACCAATCATGCATCAACTACTCATCAACTATGACTCATTAAGATGTACCAACATCATCAACTATACACCTCATGTATGTGCCAACTCATCAACTACTTGTCTCAACCATGTACCCAACATGTACCTCAACCAAAATCCCTCATCAATTTCGTTATCCAAATCTGATTTGTAACTCTGTAACAGGCCTGGTGTATATGATCACATACCTCCAAACCTTCTTCAACAAGAGACTAGCATTTTCATCAAATTTGACTTTAGTCTCACATGACTAGTTTTGGATTAGTCAACAACCCTAACTTGGAATAATCATAACTATGTAATTGTACTGAATAAAGTTCTAAAATAGTACACAATGTTCTTTAGTGTCTTGTCTGCAATTTCTCCAGGTTTCACTTCTTGGAACCTCCTAGAAAATGAGTTATAGAAAAAATGGCATACCTTGCTTAATTATGGCTTATTCTAGAGAGTGACGTTGTAGAGCATTCCTCGCATGAAATATTTTTTGTATGGATCTGAAAATAGTACACGGAATACTATAGACTGTACTATAACCAATACATTTGGTCTTACTAAATTTGGATCTGTTATGAACAATTTATTATGTTTTTACCTGAAACACCTATTTTAGACTAGTTTCAGGACTAGCCACAAACCTTATTTTCCACAGAGTGTAAATTCAAAAATACAATGACCCATGAGCTTAAATGTTTACAACATATACTTGTATATGTTTCCTCAACGACCTCCATATTTAGCGTTCTGAATCATTCTAGAAAAAAAGTTATTGCAAAAATGGTGAGATGACCTGTAAATAACATACCTTAGAGAGCATCATCAAAAGAATTTATTCTCCCTTGAATTTCATCCTTCTTTACTTCACCTTCCCTCTGAAATTATCCTTAGATATCCTTTTGTTACCTCAATCACTTGTAGATATTCAATATTCTCAAGTGTGATTAAATTAGAGAGCATTGCCTCTTATTTATACTTTCATGTAGCTTCCTCAAGGGGTTACCTTTTAACCATCTTAACCCACTTTCCTTATTTTAGGGTTAACTCACTTCTAACCACTTGTCCAGTTAGTAGTTTATCCATTAAATTTATTGTTTAAAAAATTTCTTTTGTATCCACTTTGACTTATAGTACACTCATCACTTCAATTCTTCTTCAAGGGGTTACCTTCTAACCATCTTAAACCACTTTCCTTATTTTAGGGCTAACCCACTTCTAACCACTTCTCCACTTAGTACTCTGTCCATTAAAATTATTATTGAAATAATTTCTTTTGTATCCTCTTTGACTTATAGTACAATCATCACTTCACTTTATTATTTAAATAATTTCTTCTTTGCAACCACTTTGACTACTTTGACCTTTTGGGGCTTCTAGATGACTCATGAGGGTTCTACAACTTCACATTGCCATAAATCTCTAATAGTGAGAGTTATGTGACATTCCACATACCACTGGAAATGGAATGACATGTAATATCCATATGGAATATTCTTACCGTCAAATATATTAAAAATCATACCATTATACATCAAACAAACTTGGGTCCATTACCCAAACCTGGGTTCTCCAACTTCACATGATCATAACTCTCTAACAATGAGGAGTTATGTGACGTTATACATACCACCGAAAATGGAATTACATGTACTATCCATATATAATAGTATTACATTCAAATATATTAAAACTCATACCATTATACATCAAACAAACTTGGTTCCATTACCTAAACAAAATTTGCTACTGAACTTTCACCAACGGTTGACATAAATCACTAAGGCTTGACATAAATCTACAATATCAATCTCCAATGGTTGACATCAATGAAAACCAACAATCCATACCAAATTTCCATAAAACTAAGCTAATTGTCTGATATGTTTTTTTTACAAATTACTTATTGTTCTTATAAGACTGGTTAACTACTGCAATTTCCAACAACCATAAAAATTTGACTTGTCTAGTGTCTAAAAGTGGTATTAATTGCATTCTTTATCTTGGAAATTGTTATATATATATTGCAAAGTGTTATTTTTCTGGGAAGGTACCAAATCATCCTCAAGCTTCTTCTTTTCCATGACCTAGAACAATCATTCAGTGAGTAAGACAGGGGGAGGTAGGCTTGGATACTAAACTTTCCATTTGATCCCTTGAGGTCACTGGGGAAGCCTCCCTTATGGTGGATCTCTTCCATCACTAAAACGAGGGAAGTCCCTACTTAGGTGACAATGGTAGGTTCTTCCATAACTACACAATATTTCTGATCTTATGGAGGGATTTTCCCAAGTACAAATCCTGCGATAACGTTTTGGTGCCATTGTCGGGGAGGATTGAGTCATTCTCCTAAACTACATATCTTTGGTAAACTTTCTGGAAGCCCTTGTCTTACAATTTTACTTGGTGACTCCACTAAGGGTAGTTCCCTCATCTTCCTTTGATGGTCCTAGAGAGATCATTTGGTGATTCCACTAACATATTTTGAGGTGTCATCCTACTCTCAACTTTGTGATATTATGCATTCTCAAGTGACGAAATCATGACACCCTAGGACCAAATATATCCTCCTATTAATTTTAAAACTTTTGAGGATACCCAAATAAGTTTGATATAATATGGTTGGAGAACTATACATAATTAAATAGCTTCCTTATTACTCAAATTGTAGATTTCTTGAAGTACATGCACAAGGTAGGATCCAAAGATGATGATGTACAAGTAAAACTATTTATACTTTCCTTGCCATTTGGAATACAACATTGGGTCAAGAGTTGTTGAAAGACAAAAGGGATATCCTCTCTCATATATCTCATCAGTGGGTTTCTTGAGTTTTCGAAACCACGATGTGTCACATATGAGGAAATTATTCAAGATCTCATTGTAGCTATTAAAAAGGAGGTTCTAATCCCTTATTATAAGATACCTTAGGGAAGTGTACCATGCCCAGGAGGAAGAATCTACTGAAAATGAAGATTTTAATAACAAATAACCTCCATATATTGAGCATTCCTTGGATGAGAGCCTTGAATATCACACACCTCCAAGGAAACAACCTAAGGAGTAAGTGTATGAAGAGGGTTCCCAATCCCTCAAAGGGGAGTAAGAGTCACCTCATGATTCTATTAACAACAATGAATATTTGATTGAAAAATGAGATCCTGAAGAGGTGAATCATGAGGAAGATCACAAAATAAATGAAGTGGAATATGAGTTTCCTTGTGAATATGCTGGAGAAGAACACTTTGATGAAACAAACCTTGTTGAAGACCTAATCCATGAAGAGGCTCCTAATGAAGAAAAAGTGTTGGTATTTTCTCCTCCACTTGATGAAGACATCCAAGCTTCCATTCCTCTTGCACATAAAGAAGAGAATGTGGTAAGTTATACTCATTTCCAAAATTTCAATGTTTCTTTATTCTATGATTCAAAAAGTGAAGAAGTGATAGATGAAACCTTGGATATATTGGACCCTTCATGCTACAATGAAAGTGATGATGATATTAATAGTATTGATGAATTTATACATGTTGGGAGACGTAAAAGGGATGTCATTCACTCTATTCTTAATGGAGATCCCATTTATGAAATGAAAGATCATTTTCAATCATTTCCCTTAGAACAACCATATGTGACTACGATTGATTTATATGTTTGGAAACATGAGTATGACATGGTTAAAGATGTATTCCAACCACACAGGGATGACGTATTTCAACACTCTCATGATGATTTTTGTTCATATCTTGGAGGGTTTGATACATGCACTTTTTAGCACCTGGATGTATTCTATCAAGAAGAGTTTCAACCATCAATGTTCTCTAACTTTGATACATGCACTTTTTAGCACCTGGATGTTATCTAACAAGATTTCTATGATGATAGTTTCCATCCTTTTCCTTTTTCACCTTTATGTTCCATTATATATATGGTTGGGTGTTTTCCTCATGATGGTCACTTTCATATAAGACTGAGTTGTTTTCAACCTATGTTTTGTTGTAAGGTTTTTCAATTTCACATACAATGCCAACAATCCTTCAATTGAAAGATTTTTTTTTTCTCTAATCCTGGTTTCATCCCTTACCTTACGCTCTCTTTTCCTAAGGCAAACCTTATAATTTTCCTTAGGTCCCTTCTCATCCATTCTTTTTTATCTTTGGGTGATAACTTTGTAGTTGAGAATGATGATTTTCCTTTGTATGATTCTTTTATCCTTATCATAGGAAAAATAAGGTAGGGTTGTGGTGATTCCTTCTTCCATGACTTTGTCCCTCCCTCCCGCCTCCATGCGTTGGATTTTATGACTAGTTATGGTATGATGTATATCTCAAATCATGAATTATTTGTTCTTGAGTTATACTTGTTTTGGTTTATGATGAAGTATAGGGCTAGACATTTTGATACAATGCTAGTATGGTTTCACTGGTCATATGATTATACCTAGCATTTCAACTAACATTGATTAATGTAGGTTAGGTAGGGAATTTTCATCATGAATTCATGCTAGTGTTGCATTTCATATTTTTATATTGCATTCTCATTTGCATATGATAAATACATGTTAGGAATTCACACTTAATCATTGAATATCATTGATTTATTATTTTGTATCTTAGCAAAAAAAAAATGTTTCCAGCATGGTTTTGGATTTATCACTAACATCGATGAATCACATCCATTGGAAGATACTTCTAAATGGTTTTTTCATTTGAAGTGGGTGTAGGATTGTAGGTATTGGACAACAAGAGATGTTGAGGTTATCATGCACTCTATGGTGAACACATGCCCCCATGTTGGAGCCAGATGTTACCCCCCATTCCTAGGGGTAACTAGAGGAGATCATGTCTTATGGAATGCAATGGAGAACATGATCCAAACCATGATGATGATATGAATGTCCACATATGGCATCCAAAAAACCCCCCTCATTCACCTTTATACCTACAGGTCAACCAAGACTCATCCCATCCAAGCAACCAAAGGTATTGAAGATGGTAGGTCATTGTCACCATGAGGCATGTTAGTCTTTATTTTATGAAAATTATTGTTCTTAATTTGTTAGGCATGTGGATGAGGATATTTCGCTGAATTTGGATAATAGATAAATGGTTTCAGAAATTATGTCAATTGCCTTGTTTAACCTTGGTGATTAGCTTTTTCCGTAGTCCCATGTAGTCATCGCCCAAGAAAAATGGGTACTACTAGAGCGGCCTCACAAGGGTAACATTCCACTCCCCACCATACTTAACACTTTATATCCCAGAGCCTTTGATAGTGTACTAAACTTCAACTATGGTTCATGGTCCATTTTCTCATAAAAAGATGGGATGAATTCCCATAGGTTGTTTCACAGTTGCTGCTAAAATAGTAAGAAAATGATGATAATGAAAGAAAGGAATGATAGAAGAAAAGGACTAACAAAATCCAATACAAACTTGAGCTCTACTCTTTCAGTGCCTTCCCCAGTACCAAATAGCAATGCTACAACTTGAAACCTTATAAAAGGGGACTTGCAAATATAATAAAGTGGAATAGAAAGATGGTTGATAAAGGGATTTGGGAAAAATAGCACATAAATATGGGGTAACTCAACAGAAAGTGCACCCTACACAAAGGCGCTCATAGAAATGGATTTCATGACACCATAAGCCATGAAGTAAAACCTAAAACCATATCACTATCACACTTACTCTTGAATGGTTTTTACTTTCCCTCGTGACTCTTGGAACCTATCCCTTTACCTAGGATATTTTATTTCCTATATAGGTGGCACACCTAATAGGGTTAGATTAAGGCCCTCCCAAACTTAAACTTCTCAAGTCACATGGGGTCCTTGGATGTTGTGATGTTTGAAGGGGATACTAAGGGGAATTTTTTTACATTGGATATATCTTAATTTACAACTTAATTTGCACTCTTTAAGGACTAATGATTCTTATGAACTTTGGCTAACCTTGTTTTATACTTTTCTTTGTCTTGGATGGCCCTAACATGGTTCTTTGAGGGATGTCATAGGCTTGTAAATAAGATGTTGTGACTTTATTGCAAGACTATGGCATATGTGATGGAAAGAAGTGGGTCATCCAGTGACTCAATGCCCTTAGACATTGGCTATCACATCCTCAGAACCCTGAATGATAGGTAAATGGCCTTGGTAGGAGAAGACTTAGTCATGATGGCACATAGGTGGGATGGAATCCCCATAGATTGGGAAGAGTACCCCAAGGCTTATTTTTCACTAGGATTAGGGATGTTACAGTAGTACATACTCAGATATGGTGAAAGTATGAGATGCATATCCCCAAGGCCTGGACACAACACCTAGATCCTAGATGTTAATCGTATTATGGTGAAGACATCACCTTATATGGTATGAGACAGATAGGGTTTGATGCACATACGGGTAATGATGACACATCGCATGCTATTCAATGAGGAGAGACATCGCCTGCTCCCACCTTGCTCTATATTGATTCCACTTGGCCTTTGGATGCTCTTTCTTTCCCTAGATACCTTGACATCTCACACATGTGGGATAATTGGATTGTATTTTTCATTTATTACACTTGTAAAGGATAAATGAGAGGTCAACCCCACTTAAATTAAATGTTATGTTATGCTTTTCATCAAAACATTAGATGATAGGCCTCATATAAAAATGATAACTCTCATTTATTTTTTGGATCATCATTGTCTCACCATTTGATAGACCATTTTCTTCCTATTTGCGGTAAATAACTCTTGTCTCTCATGCACTATGCTTGGAAGGATCATTTGTGGATGGATTTGTTGATTTTGGATGGTTATTTCTACAGTTAGGGTTACAATATCTTGTTTTCTTACATACAATAAGTGAATCTCCACAAATATTGTTTATGTTATTGATGCTTATGGTGAGATTTCTATTGCATTGCAAAAAGTCACATTAATTGAATCCCTAAGAGAGGAACATAAGTGCTTCTTCCTCTTACAAGGTTACATTTTTATATAATTGGTAAATTGTCCTTGTTAGGGTTAGAACCATAAATCCCTGAAGTGTTAGAACTTTAGGATTTTATCCCTATACATTTTTTCTTTGACCTAGTTGAAGCTACAAAAAGGGAGAAATGGTTTCTTGGGCCAAAATGTGTGTGCACCCTAGAATTCCTTCTCCTCAAGATCTAAGACCTAAGGACCAAATGTTCTTACACCTTAGGGTTTATATCCTACCTATTGTTTTCAAGTAGGACAACCTTCAAGCTTGGTTGCATTGAAAATACCCCATACCCTAGAAAGACACTAATCTTGAAACACTCTCTTGGTGAATTGATTGATAAAATTTCTCTCTCAAAACTCACAAACTTTATACTAAATATACTAACACCAACCTTACAAAACTTACTAATAAATCTTCTTTAACAATTGGGTAATATTCTATTGGTTATATGCTAAATTTTGATGGTCAATTGTGGCATTTCTGAGCACTAATTATTGTTGTTGTTACAAGTTACTTATTTATACTATAAGAGTAGTTAATTACTGCAATTTGCAACAACCATAGTAATTTGACTTGTATAGTGTCAAAAATAGGTCTTAATTGAATTATTTAGCTTGGAAATTGTTATATATATGATGTAGAGTGTTCTTTCTTTGGGAAAGTACCAAATCATCTTCAAACTTATTATTTTTCATGACCTAGACCAATCATCTAATGACAAAGATAGGGGGAGGTAGGCTTGGCTACTAAACTTTCTATTTGATCCCTTGAGGTCACCAAGAAAGCCTCCGATGTGGTGGACCTCCTCCATCACTACAACAAGGTAAGTTCCTACACAGGTGACAATGATAGGTTATTCCATAGTTACGCAACATATGGGTATCTTGTGGAGGGATTTGCACAAGTAAAAATCCTATGATAACAGGGTATATTTTCTTCAAGGAAAAGTTGATGTGTTTAATTTATTTAAACAGTTCATAGTTTTGGTTGAAACGAGCACTGACAGGTCAATCAAGTGCTTGAGAAATGACATTGGAGGTGAGTTCATGTCAAAGGAATTTGAATATTATTCCAAGAAAGCTGGGATCGAGAGGCATAAAACCATTGTTTATACTCTATAGCAAAATGCATAAATATGACTCTTCTAGAGAGAGAAAGGATCATGCTTTGTAATTCCAAATTACAACAAGAGTTGTGGGTAGAAGAAATGAATGCAACCTTCTATCTGGTAAACCAATGACCATTAGTCATAATATATTGTAATATTCCTAAAGAGGCATGGATAGGTCATCCCTGTGTTTATTTAAAACATAAAATATTTGGTTATGAGGCTTATGCTCTTATTCCAAAGAATCAATATTCTAAGTTAGAACCTACATAAAAAATATACATCTTTGTTGGTTATGGTGGTGGAGTTAAGGGATATAAATTATGGGACCCTACTTCCCACAAAATCATCATTAACAAAGATTTAGTATGTGATGAATCTCCTCTCATAAAATTATATGTGGTAGAACTTGAAATGAAATAGACACAAGTACCACAAATTCAACAAATTCAATTACAGACTCAACCATCTTCAGAAAATGAGGAGCATGAAGAAGCTCCCAAGGAAGAAGATGTTGATGTAGAAAATTTCTAGGAAAATGTGGAAATGCCACAACCAACTCTAAGGAGATCTACATGGGTCAATAATCCTCCTAAAAGTTTTGATGATTGTGTTTTATATATGGATTTGATTTCTAATGATGCGAAACCTAGTGGTTATTAGGAAGTGATGGATAGTACTAAAAGTGACGAATGTTAAATAGCCATGAAAGAAGAAATGGATGCCTTAGAGAGGAATTAAAAATGGGACTTGGTAGAACTCCCAAAGGGTGGGAAAGTTTTTAGTTGCAAATGGGTCTAAAAACTAAACAAGGGCGTTGATGATAAAGTTGAGATGTACAAAGAAATACTAGTAGCCAAAGGGTATTCGCAAAAGGAAGGTATTGATTCCCATGAGATTTTTTCACCAGTTGTTAAGCTCGTTTCTACTCATATAGTATTAACATTAGTTTCTTTACTTGATATTGAGTTAGAGTATCTAGATATTAAAACAAAATTTTTATGTGGACATTCGGATGAGTAGATATATATGGAACAACCAGAAGGGTTTGTTCAGGATGGAAACAAGAGATTTTTTTGCAAGATCAAGAATTCATTATATGGCCTAAAGTGATCTTCCAGGAAGTGGTATAAGAAGTTTGATTCCTTCATGGTGAGCCAAAATTTCACAAGAAGTGAGTATGACCATTGTGTTTACTCCAAAATTATAAATGGCATATTCATTATCTTGGTGTTATATGTTGATGATATGCTTATAGTAGGAAAAAAATGGTTAAGATCAATAGGTCGAAGGCTTAGTTGGCTAGGATGTTTGATATGAAGGATCTACGAGCAACAAAACATATATTGGGCGTAAAAATACAAAGAGACGAGAAAAATGGTAGGATATGGTTATCACAATAGAGGTATGTGGAAAATATACTCGTTAGATTCTATATGAATCATGTGAAACCTATAGATATCCCTTTAGATTCCAGTTTTAAGATTTCTTCAAGTTTGTGTCCTAGAAATATGAAAGAAAATGATTATATGTCTCATGTACCTTGTGTCGGTGCAATAGGAAGTTTGATGTATGTGATGGTAAGTACAAGACCATATATGTCACATGCAATTGATGTTGTCAGTAGATACATGGAAAACCCAAGTAAATATCATTGGGCAACAGTGAAATGAGTGCTTCGATATGAGGAACAATTGATTATGTATCACCTATAATCATTGCAATGATTTAGTCTTGTTGATAAAAAAATGGTCACCTTTATTTTCCTTCTCCTGGAATAATAATAAAAAATTACATCAAAAGAAGAATTTTTTTGAAATATTATAATTTCAATGCATATCCCTTAGTCTCATATTTGGCATGCATTTCTTTGATTCAGAATCCAGATTCATATGATCAATATATCCAAGTTTTATTCTGATCGAAAAAAATGCATGCCTCAAAATGTGACAAGGCTAATTTTTCTTGGAACAAAGAATTATTGGAACCATGATCATTCTCATGGAACCATATCATTTATTTGAACCGTGCCTTGGAACCATGTCCATGTTATCTCAAAACTCTTCTCAATATCTTAGAACTTATCTTTTTTCCACTCCTCATTTTCATACTTAGTTTCTTTCTCGAATTTCCGATACTCTCCATACTTAGAATTTTCACCTTTTCACTCCACTCTCCTCTCCCCTTACTTCTGTTGGATTACTGAGAGGGGGGATGAATCTGTAATAGAGTAATTCAATCATTTTTAACCACAATATGCAATTGTTATATCAATGTAGCATTATCATCCAATAGTTGTAGAGTAAATAAACAATGAACAAATGAGCAATCATACACATACACAGTACACCAGTGTTTTTACGTGGAAACCCAAAGTGGGAGAAAACCACATAATGATTTTTATTATATGTATTTAAGAATTACATTCATTGAAAGCACCAACTTCCTTTATTTTCCAGTTGCAACCAGAAGGAGGCTCCAACCCCCTAGTTTCTCAGGCTACAACCTGAGGTAAGCTTCAACTCCCCAATTCTATGGCTACAACCAGAAGGAGGATACAACCACCTCACTTCTCTGACTACAACTGGAAGGTGGATAAGACCATCTATCCTTGCCCCGTCCAACCACCCTGATGTAGAAATAGAATGATGGAACCATTTTCACACTATCACTATGAGATATACTACTGTAAACCTGTACCAATCAACCTGTAATCAACTTGTAACAACCTGTAGCAATAACCTATGCCAAACAACCTGTACCAATAACATGAACCATGCATCAACCATGCATCAACTTGTACCTCAACATGTACCATAAACACATGCATCAACCATGCACCAACCTATACCAAAAAGCCTGTACCATGAACAAGTGCATCAACCATGCACCAAACCTATACAAATAGCTCGTCACAACAACCTGTCCAAACAACCTATCACAAAAAGTTGTCTCATCAATCTTATTAACCAAATCATATCTACTCACCAATATCAATCACCAAGACAACTCTCAAACATATGCACAATATCACCAAGATGTGCATCAACCAAGCATAACACAACAACTCATAATCATCACCAAGATCAAGATGTGCTTCTAATGATATACCAAGACAAGTATTCTACATCAACCAGAAACCATGTATCAACAATACTATTAACATGTACCTCAACCAAAATCCCTCATCAATTTCATCATCCAAATATAAATTTTAACTCTATAATAGACCTGGTGTATATGGTCACATACCTACAAACCTTCCTTAACTTTACCAACAAGAGACTAGTATTTTCATCAAACTTTACTTTAGTCTCACATGACTAGTTTTGGATTAGTCAACAACCCTAACTTGAAATAACCATAACTATGTACCTATAATGAATAAAGATATAAAAATAGTACACACGTTTCTTCAATGTGTTTTATGCAATTCCTCCAGGTTTCACTACTTGGAAACTCTCAGAAAAGGATTTACAGCAAAAATGGCATACATTGTTGAATTTTGGCTTATTCTAGAGAGAGAACTTGTAGAGCATTCCCCAGATGGAATATTTGTTGTATGGATCTGAAAATTTTACACA
Source organism: Picea engelmannii (assembly GCA_009831015.1). Classification (NCBI taxonomy): domain Eukaryota; kingdom Viridiplantae; phylum Streptophyta; class Pinopsida; order Pinales; family Pinaceae; genus Picea; species Picea engelmannii. The sequence continues at coordinate 142,105 of ML780584.1, forward strand.
AAATAATATAGATTGTACTCTATCCAACACATTTTTTTGTACTAAATTTGGATCTATTATGAATAATTTATGACGTTTTTACCTGAAACACATGTTTTAGACTAGTTTTAGTACTAGCCACAAACCCTATTTGCCATGGAGTGTAACTCCAAAAATACAATGACCCACAAGATGAAATTTGTACCATGACTACTTCGATATGTTTCTTCAACGAACTCCCAATTTCACGGTCTGAATCATTATAGAAAAAAATTATTAACAAAATGGTGAGATGACCTATAAATAACATACCTTAGAAAGCATCATCAAAAGAATTTATCCTCCCTTGAATTTCGACCTTTTTTACTTCACCTTCCCTCTGAAATTCGGATTAGATATCCTTTGGTTACCTCAGTCACCTATAGATTTTCAATATGCTCAAGTGTGATTAAAATGAGAGAGCCTTGCCTCTTATTTATACTTTCATGTAGCTTCCTCAAGGGGTTACCTTTTAACCATCTTAACCCACTTTCCTTATTTTAGGGTTAACCCACTTCTAATTTATCCAATAAATTTATTATTTAAACAATTTATTTTTTATTCAATTTGAATTATAGTACACTCATCACTTCACTTTATTATTTACCTTCTAAAATTTCTTAAACCACTTTGACTACTTTGACCTTTTGGGGCTTCTAGATGACTCATGAGGGTTCTCAAACATCACATGGCCATAACTCTCTAACCGTGAGGAGTTATGTGACGTTCCACATACCAATGGAAATGGCATGACATGTACTATCCATTTAGAATATTCTTGCCTACACATATATCAAAACTCATACCACTATCCATAAAACAAACTTGGTTCCACTACCCAAACCTGGGTTCTCCAACTTCTCATTGCCATAACTCTCTAACCGTGAGGAGTTATGTGACGTTCCACATACCACCGGAAATGGAATGACATGCAATATCCAGCTAGAATAGTCTTACCTTGAAATATATTAAAACTCATACCATTATACATGAAACAACCTTGGGTCCATTACCCAAACCTTTGTGCTACCGGAATTCACTATCGGAATTTCTCCAAGGGTTGAAGTCAGTCACTAAGGGTTGACATCAATCTACAATATCACTCTGCAGTGGTTGACATCAATGAAAACCAACAATCCATACCAAATGTCCATCCACCTAAGCAATGTTTCTGACAAACTCCACCTTTGGAATTGATGGCAACACCAACATTGATGGCAACACTTAGTCACGATAACATTCATGCTTATAATAGTCATCAATGTTTCTATCTATCCCCCTTTCACATCAATGGAAAAAGTTATCTCCCTTTGGGGCTGCTCCCCCTGACTGAACTCTCCTTGGGTGAGATAGATTTTATGAGAAGAATGAAATGAATACCGATTATTAATAGGTGCTTAAAACAAAATAACAAAGATACAGTAAAACTGGTTTTCTATTCAATAACGAAAAAAGCAAAAACTATAAAATGCAGCGGAAACAAGCTTGTTGGAATGGTGGCGGCTTATCTATGAGAAGAGATGTGATGGCAACACGCATTTGCAAGAAGAAGGTTACAATGAGGCTATGAAGGACTTTTTACAATAATCAAGAATGCCAAAACCATAAACATCCAAAAACCTAACCCTAGGAGATGAAGCGCCAAAAGTCATGTGGGCCCCGTTTGGGTAAGTTAGTACATCAAATTCCAGGGGTCATAACTTTTGCATTCGATATTTATTTTAGGCGTGTGATAGCCCGTTGGAAAGGTATCATCGAGGAGATTCATTTTGGGGGATCAATTATTACTTCAACTATATTTGAGGAGGTAGATCCTGAAAAAACTTCATTTAGGCCCTCAAAATGGCCCCGAAAGTTAAAACTACTAAAAATAGTAAATTGCCAAAATTGTCAGAAAATTGTTTTGAGCCAGTTGGAAAAGGTGGGTGGCCACCAATATCCATATAGATCAATCCTACATCCTTAGGAAGCAATGGTGTCCATTGCATTAAGCTCCCCCATCAGATGAGGAAATTTCTGTTGAATTTGGCCCCGGGTGAGCCACTTGCCTTGGTGTAGAAGTTGCCCTACTTTGACGACTCAATAAAGTTGGATCCATTGTTGTCGAGTTCCCTTGATCTTTCTGTCCACAATATGATCATTGTATGTCTTTTGTAGGTAGTCAGGGTTGAGCTCTATTGGTGTCAGTTGTTCTGCTACTTCTGAGGTGTCCAATAATGGTGGGAAATAAGGGCGAAGGAGATCCACGTTGAACACTGGGTGTAGACCAAGGAAAGGAGGAATGTTGAGCTCAAAAGAATTATCCCCCATGGCCTTAGTGAGAGTGTACGACCCATAATGGAGTGGGAGAATCTTCCTATGGGGTCCTATAAGGCGTTCTTTCTGCAAGTGCAACCAAACTTTGTCGCCCGCCTGAAACTTATGCGACACTCGATGTTGATCATGGAACTATTTGTACTTGTCATTGGACTTCTATAGGATATCTTGAACCTGTTGGCGGATGTTCTAGATCTGCTCAATGAACTGGGTGGATTTGTTAGCTTCACTTGGAGCAGGAGATGAGTTGGTCGAGGTGACCACAAGGGGAAGTGCAACATTTATGGGTCCCAATGGTTGGAATCCCAACCCCACTTGAAAGGGGTTGTGGTTGGTTGAGCTATGCAAGGCTCGGTTGTAGCTATGTTGGACATAGGGAAGGCTCTCATCCCATGTGTGAGGGTTATTTGAATTATACATGTGAAGGATATGCACAATCATTCGATTTACAACCTCGGTTTGGCCATCTATTTGGGGGTGGAAGGTCGTGGATTTGGTGAGCTTGGTGTCCAGTAGTGACCATAGGCTCAACCAGAATGTGCCAAGAAATCGACTATCTTGATCTAAGACAAAGGTTTGTGGTATTCCAAAATGTACCCAGACTCATTCAAAGAAGATCTTGGCAGTGGTCTCTGCTATGATGCTCTTCTTGCAGGAAACCAGAATCACCATCTTAGAAAAGCGATCAACAACCACAAAAGCACACTCATTTCCCCGCTTGGTGGTCGGGAGGCCCAACATGTAGTCCATTGAGATGGATCCCCATGGTCTGTCAGGAGTAGGAAGAGGGGTGTATAGGCCTTCTTTCTTAGTGGTCAGTTTGGCAGTAGCGCAGGCAGTGTAGGACCTGATATACTTGCTGACCTCCTGTCGAAGTTTCAGATAGTAGAAATGTTTTTGTAGCATCGCCACTGTCTTTTCAACACTGAAGTGTCCTGCCACCTGACTGTAGTGGGCTTCTCAGATCAAATTCGCTCTCTCACTTGATGGAACACAGATATGGCCTAGATGACACAACAACCCATCCTAAAGATGGAAATTATCGACAACTGCGTTTTCACCCAACATTTGGTAGGTGGTGGCGAAGTTAGGGTCTGTCTCATAGAGTTGGGGCCATCCACATGTCTCGTGGCTACAAGAGTCTAGCATCGTGGTGAGTACCGCGATTGGTAGTCTGCTGAGGCAATCAATGATGCGATTGGCGCTTCCTGTTTTATACCTGATGTTGAGGTGGAATTACTACAAGTATGTGGACCATTTTTTATGGCAGTCATTCTGCAATTTTCCCTACATCTACATGAACTGTAGTGGCTTATGATCAATGTGGATGACTGTCTCCTTCCCAAGAATGTAATGTCTCCACTGGCAGCATTCTTACACAATGGAGTACATTTCTTTGTCATAAGTAGGGTACTTGCAGACAGCATCTGACACTGTCTCACTATGATAGGCCATGGGGTGGTCGTGCTGAGTGAGAATGACGCCCACAACATAGTCTGAAGAATCTATCTCGATCTCAAAAGGATGTTGCAGGTCTGGTAGTGAAAGTACTGGGGCTGAGCATAAGCACTGGTTCAAATCATTGAACGCTTGTTGTTTGGACCGGTCCCATGCAAATTTCTCTTTACCACCACCTCTGTTTATTTGACTGAGGGCCCATGCAATATGGGAGAAATCCAACATGAGCCTGCAGTAGAAATTGGCAAGGCCCAACAAGCTCCAAAGCTCAGTGAGTGTTTTTGGGGCTGGACAGTCACGAATGACTTGGATCTTGGCTAGATCCACATGTACACCATGTTGATCAATGATGTATCCCAGGTAATGGACCCTATCCATGCCGAAGGAGCATTTTTCCAAGTTTGTGTATAGCTTGTGCTGTCGTAGGGTGTGCAGAACTTGTTGAATATATTGCAAGTGTTTGGCCCAAGTCTTTCTATAAATTAGAATGTCATCCAAATACACCACTACAAAAGTATTGGTGAATGGTCGCAGGATATTGTCCATCATCCTCATGAAAGTGGCTGGAGCATTTGTCAAACCAAAGGGAATGAACAACCATTCAAAAAGGCATTCCTTTGACTTGAAGGTGGTCTTCCATACATCTGTTTGTTCTATCAGGACCTGGTGGTATCCAGACTTCAGATCAATCTTACTGAAGTATTTGGCCCCCGTGAGTTGATCAAGGAGGTCATCAATTCGAGCAATCGGGTACCAGTTTATGACTGTGATTTTATTCAGAGCCCAGTAATCAATACAGAGTCACCAGGTTCTATCTTTCTTCTGTACCAGCATGATTGGGCTCCTGTAAGGTGATGAGCTGGGGCGGATGTGCCCCTTGTGGAGCAGTTCTTGGATCTGTCGCTTTATCTCCTCATTTTCTAACAAAGAGCGGGGATAGACTAGCCCATTGGGTAGCGGTGCGCTAGAGGTCAGATCAATGGGGAGATTGACCTAGTAGTGCAGAGGTACCCTTGTAGGTGAGGAGAAGATATCTGAGTATTCTTCCACGACCTTATATAATTTCTTTTGTTGTGTGGAGAGGTCAGCCACAGAGACCCTGGATGTGGTTGTGATCTTTCGCTTATTCTGAGAGCGAATCATGAAGAAGACAAACTTTCTCATCTGAGAGATGACATTCTTGCATTGCTTAGTAGAGATCAAGGAAATAGCACTAGGTGGGATTGCCTCGAGTATCTTGTACAATTTCCTATTCAAAGTAATAATAACACTATAAGGCCTAAACTCATATACAACATGACGTTTCCATAAATAAGGTTGGCCCAAAATAACATCACAAACTTTGAGAGGAGAAACATTACACAATACCTCATCTTTGAAGGGCTTGATGTCATACGACAGTTGACACTGTTGGTTGACGCAGAGATCGCTTCCTTGGTAGAGACATCCAATGGTGTACGATTGTGGGTACGACGTTGTTGGCAGGGCCAACCGCTTGATGACCTCTACTAAGATGAGGTTCTTCTGGCTACCACTATCAACGATGAAGTGCGGTGGGGTGCCTTTTACCCACATCTGTGAATGGAAGAGGTGCTCTCCTTCTTCTGGCTCATCTGGTTCACCAGACTGGAGCTTGGTGGTAGCAACGGTGGCACTGTGTTTTTCATCAATGATCCATCTTCCCCTTTCTAGTTATGGCTCAGAGTCATAATCTGCATCTGATTCAGAGGCTTTCACTTCGGCCACCAGCAACTGCTTTGAGTGAGAGTTAGCAGTGTTATGCCAAGGGCTCTAATCGAAGTCGTACCAGTTCCCGGTATCTTTCTTCGTCTTTCCAGTGTCCTTCTTTTCTTTCGAATTGGACTGGTTTTCCTGATATTGTCCATGTTTTCTCTGTCCTTTGTTCGGTGGGTTGGGGCCACCCTTTCCTGGATTTTGTTAACGAGATTCACTATTTTAAAAATGATTCGCCCAAATTCTATAGGATAAAATTATTTTACCTTAAAAATCGTCAAAATTTTATAAAAACTATATAAAATCCTTAGAAATTTGAATATTTTTACAAAAATATCGCCAAACATTTATAG
>ML780584.1:148101-160003 GCA_009831015.1 Picea engelmannii
TAAAAACTATATAAAATCCTTAGAAATTTGAATATTTTTACAAAAATATCGCCAAACATTTATAGTTGGCATATGAAGGATTAGTAAGATTCGCCAAGGTTTCTATATTTTAAAATAAATTTCCATCCTTAAAATCATCCCTGTTGGGGACATGCACTAAGACAACAAGGAGCAGACCGCTCTGATACCACTGATCCATATTTTATGAGAAGAATGAAATGAATACTGATTATTAACAAGTGCTTAACATAAAATAACAGAGATACAGTAAAACTAGTTTTCTATTTAATAACGAAAAAAGCTTAAACTGTAAAATGCAGTGGAAACAAGCTTGCTGGAATGGTGGCGGCTTATCTCTGAGAAGAAATGTGATGGAAACGCGCATTCACAAGAAGAAGGTTACAATGAGGCTCTAAAGGCATTTTTTCAATAAGCAAGAATTCCAAAAACAATAGACATCCAAAAACCTAACCCTAGGAGATGAAGCGCCAAAAGTCATGTGGGCCCCGTTTGGGTAAGTTAGTACATCAACTTCCCAGGGTCGTAACTTTTGCATACGATCTCCGTTTTAGGCGTGTGATAGCCTGTTGGAAAGGTATCTTCAAGGAGATGTATCCTGAAAAAAACTTCATTTAGGCCCTCAAAATGGCCTCGGAAGTTAAAACTGCTAAAAATAGTAAATTGCCAAAATTGTCAGAAAACTATTTTGAGCCAGTTGGAAAAGGTGGGTGGCCACCGATATCCATATGGATCATTGGGCCACTCCCCATGTCTTCATGCCTCTATTCTCTCTCTCTAAGCATTTCTATCTTGCATCTGATAAATCTCTCCCCCTTTGTCATGAATGGAAAAGGTATCTTTCCATCCGAGGTTGCTCCCCCTAACTGATATGTCCTTGGGGATACTCCCCTTGATTGAAATCTTCCTGAAAATGACCCCCCAACCTGAAATTTTATCTTTATGGTGCTTCCTCATGTAAATATAAGACATATAAGATAAGCATTCAAAAGAATTCATTTTGGAGTAGAAATTACTCTGAGTCTCTGGCGAAAATACTGAAAGGCTTCCCCTGAAAGTGGTTTTGTAAATATGTATGCCACTTATTATTTTGTTCCCACATATTCAACTCTGATGTTATTCTCTACAACCTATTCCCATAGAAAGTGAAACTTTATTGGAATGTGCTTCTTCTTGGGGTGCATCATCGAGTTCTTTCAGATACTGATGGCGCTTGTATTATCACAATAGATTGGAATGTGATCATCATACTTAACCTGTATATCTGTCAAAGTTTGTTCCATTCATAGAACCTGAGTACAATGTCATGATGCTTCAATATAATCTGTTTCGACTGTAGATAAAGATATTTATGATTATTTCTTTCTTAGCCAAGATACTAAACACTCACCTAAGTATAACACTGCTCCACTTGTGCGTCATCGGTCATCAATGCAACCTTCCCAATCTACATTTGTGTAGGCAATAAGTGATATATCCTTTCATTTTGGATACCATATTCCAAACTCTTATGTTCCTTTGAGATATCTGAAAATCCTTTTCACTGCTAATACATGTGATTCCTTTGGTGTTGCTTGAAATCGTGTCACCTATCCAACTGCCTCCATTACATCTGGTCTGGATGTTTTCACATATAGTAAGATACCAATCATTGACATGTATTGCCTCTAGTTTGTAGACTTTGAATCATCATATTTGCTCAACTTGCAACTGGTTTTCATAGGAGTGGTAACTAGTTTGTAATCTTCCATTCTGAACCTCTTTCGCATTTCTATGATATACTTAGTTTGAGAAATAAAAATTCTTTGGTTTCTTTGACATATCTGAAGACCCAGAAAGAAGGATAGTTCTCCAAGTAATGACATTTCAAATTCATTCTGCATATCCTTTGCAAATTTCTGGCTTAACCTGTCATTAGTACTTCCAAAAACAATATCATCAACATAAATTTAAATTAATAAAATAGTACCTTGAGTTACCTTCATGTAGAGGTTGTTGTCTGCGCTTCCTTTCTATAGTTCATAGGTTGTTTTTTCATTGTTATTTATGATCATTACTCTATTTTGAATGTGACCTGTTGTATGCACTGCATGTGTCCAAAAAATATCTGTCAATTTGGAATCCATTAGCATTGTTTGAGCCATTTCTTGTGTAATTATCATACATTATGATAATGTTGCTTTGTCTCTGAACCACTCTTTGAACCAATCTATGAATCCATGATCTCATCCATACTGTCCAAGAATCTACTTGCACAATTGTCCATAATGTTGACCCATTTATCACTATACTATCATGAAGTATTGATTAATCCATCAAATTGTACTTCTGCTAACTGACTTCTCTGGATCTATCTTCTCAAACTCTGCAAGCTACTCAAAGGATGGTTCTTTGGTCTGTCATAGCTATCGCATAGACTTCCCCTATCTAATATTCATATTACTTGGGAGACTATAAGTCGTATGGCTTAGAACAATTCCTTCTCTGATGTGTATTCATCATCATCTTCATTGGTAGATTCATCATCTCTTTGAGCTCTAACTTCTTTCTTTTTGTCTATGGATTCATCTTTCACTACAATACCTAAAAGTACAATATCTTGAACATGTTCCTTATTTACATGTCCTTCTTTTCTTTCATTTATTTTCCAAACCATTGTGTATCTGACATCTTTCTTTTTCTCTGTAGAATTTTCTTCATCTTATTTTATTGTCAATCTTGCGATCTCTGGGACTTGGTCTTTGTTCACCTATTCTTCATGTTTTCTTATCTATACTTTCTTCTATCTGATATCAATGTTCTCTTTCATGGAAGTATCGATCATGCTTCTACAATCACTATCTATGTGTCCATAGTTATGACATTTTTAACATTCAATGTTACGTGGGACCACATATGCACTTCTTTCTTGAACATTGCATTTATAATCCCTAGAATCTGCAACCTTATGTCCAAAATTATTACAATAAAAAAAATGACCATAAAAGAATTTTGCATACCTGGGAGTGAATGATCTTCTTTGTGGTGTAGTCCTTCTGAATTTATTCCATGACTGATCATGATAATGATTGAAGATTCTTTGTGGCTCGAACATGAATGGTCTTCTTGAAGATGTATCTTCAATAGTTTTCTTATATTCTGGTTGACCATGATTCCTTCCTTTGAGTACTTTTGCATAACTCTTTCAATTTTCTTCATTGTTCTTTTCTAGAAAACTTGAGTGCTTCTCTTCATTCTCTATAACTAATGTGGATGTTTCTGTCTCTTCAACATTCTTGTTGACCTTGACGATTGTTGGTCACTGTAATTGCTTATTAACTAAACAATCAAGTGTTACATAAATTGTCAACCCAGGGAAGTCTATTTATTTCAAAGGCAATCACACACTGTATATGCTCAATCTCAAAAGCAATCTAGAGTTGTAGTAAAAGTACATTAATCACACCTTGCCCTTGAACAAACTGAAGTTCTACTTTGAATTACAGAAAAGAAATCTATCTATTGCAAAGTTCGAGGTTTACAGAAATAATTATCAGAAGAATCCTGGATTACATTAAGAAACAACAACCGGAAAAGAAATCTTTTAGGATACTGCAAGAAAGACTAACTATTTTGTAACATAGAACAGGACCCTATTCCCCAAGAAGGAATCTTCAACACCTGTTTCCAACTATAACACTTTCATGAACTCATTACTAATCAAAATGATTGACATGTAATGAAGGCTAACTATCTCATAACAAAGAACAGGACCCTATTCCCCAAGAAGGAATATTCAACACCTGTCTCTGATTATCACACATTCATAAATTCATCAAGCAGAATTACCAATCAAAATGATTAACAGTTACCCAAGCATGAATTGTATGAAAACAATGTAACAATCGGTAAAGCAGAGTTTCAACAAAACAGAGTTCAGTAAAGTAGAGTTTCAGCAAAACGAAGATTAATCAAGCCATGAACATAAATAATACTAACACACTACAGAACCAATGGGTGAGTCTTGTGAAGAAGGTGGGGCCTCCCTTCTCACAAGATTCGCTGGAAATGAAAGGAACTAAGAAGAAATGCTCAGAATAATTTTGTATTCATTTGTCAATTGTAGCATGCTACAATATCCAAAGTGAACACGTCCTTCTCTGTAATTTTTTTTCTAGCCAAAAAGGATCCCCCCTCTAATGATGATTTCCCCTTATTTAAAGAGGAGAATCCCCTCAATGCAATTGATCATCAAATTACATGTGCACATACGAATCCTATTCTTAGTCAGATGTAATCTTGTATGCTGGAATAGGATATCCTGATCTCCCGTAGTAGAATGCTATTACAATAGTTGGAATGGTGTTGGGTTGAGGTGTAGCTATTGCGACCAGCGTAACATCTTCTTTATTTATCTTCTTGTTACTGTTGTTGTATATTGTTTCAGCATCGCAAATCACAGACTGTTTCAACAACATGATTTGCGTTCTGACTATTTCAGCAACGTGGTCTCAAGCAGCAGTGATGGTTGGTGTTGTCTTAAGGTGTGGTTTTTGCAGCCAGTGTAACAGCTCCTTCTTACTGCTGTGTGAATTGATGTTCCAGCATCGCAGATCACAGACTGTTTCAGCAACGGGATTTGTGTGCTTTTGACTATTTCAGCAACGGGTCTTCAAGCAGCAACAATAATCTACAGTTTGAACTATTTCAGCAACTATATGTTTCTGATCGATGGCTAAGTATGAGAGTATTGTAAAATTACATGTAAAACAAATTAAACATATAGCAAAGAGAAGAAACGTTATATAACTTTGGAAAGATAGGTTAAGGTGATAATGTAAGATTAAATGTGAGTGGGAAAATGATGTAATGATAGAAAAAAGTATGAACAAAAAGGTACATTATAGGGTCCTAACAGCCCCCCCCAACTAAAAAGGTTGCATGTCCTCAGGCAACTTCAATCTGAATCAGAGTATGGATACCGACTCTAAGCATGCAAATTACTTAAGCAGTAGTTGTGGAAAGCACTGTCTGTTGGAGCTCTGAATCCTTAAACATGTTGTAGCCTTTGCCAAGCTGTTGTTTCAACCTTCTTGGGAAATTTATGATGAACTTGATATTTCTCTGTTGGCATCCACAGAATAGGAAAATGGAACTGATAACCTATCCAGCTTTCAGCCCATTGCTGAGTGCATTTGACGTAGCTAGGTACCCGAGAGATTGTTATCTCAAGATTGGTAGGACTAAAGGGATTGTGTTCCTGTCTTTTCTCAGAAGATTGTTTCCAAAACATGTTATTTGCTTGTAGGGCAGTGATCTCTGTGGATTTAATAAACTGTTGACAATCCTGAAGTATTTTTGTCTGTAGTTGCCGAATATATTGACTCATCCCTGGTTTCTTAAAAAATTGATAATACTCTGCAACAAAGGTGGCAACGTTCTATGGTTCTGGCCATATCCAGAGGAGGTGGTTATCCTCATCATGCTTGGCAGCTAGGAAGTCATTCTTCCATGTAATCTGATTGTTAAGGAAGGAGGTGAGTGCCCGAATCTGGATATCACCAACAAGAGGGTTAAGGTTAAGTTGTCGGTTCTCAGGGATGGCCTCATTATGAAGATATACCTCACATAGGAGGTGTTGATCAATAGTAGAGGCTTCTGCAAAAGTTCTAACAAAATCTGTTGGATTTAACACTGTGTGGGGTCTGCCTTCTTTGATTGATTTAATCTGAAAAAATGTAAGTCGTTCTATGAGGAAAAGAGAGTAATTGGAGGATGGTTTCCTTGCAGCCGACAATTTTTTTTCCAATTCAAACATCAGGAGAAATTTTTCTTTTAGCTCTTCCTTATGCTTCTTATGGGCACAGGATTCTTGGTGTGTTTGCTCCAAAGCTTCCCAGTTTGAATAGATGTGGTTTAGCCAAAGTAGTTTGTGCTCCTGTAGGATTTTGTCCTGTGTAACAACGGACTTTTTTTTCCATTTTTCCATTATTGACTGCTCATCCCATGGTTGAGTTTGTGTTTTAGCATCACAAGTGATAGGCTGAGGTAGGGTATGAGTGGCTCGTTCCACAAGAGTATGGGTGTTGATCTTGCTAGGAGGGGCAGATTCATCAATAGGCAGTGTTTGTACAACTTTATTAATAAAAACAGGGGCTTCAGATGTAGCAGTTGTTGTAGGCCAGGGTTCATTTTGAATTTTGGAATGTCCTACTGGTTCTTGTGTAACAATAGGGTTTTCTTCTTTGACTGCAAAAGTCCTAGGTGCAGGGGAAGCTCTAGGCATTGGAATTTGAGTTACTTTGTAGCCTGCTTGATAATAAATGTCCCCACATTGATTGGAGATATACTCTCTACACTGATTCTCTTTTGTGTTTTCCTCTGTCATGGTCACTATGCAAGCTAGGGTATACAATTTAAGTTCCTTTTCGTAGGCTTCCTTTACGATTACTAGCTCTTGCTTGTAGGCTTCCAGTTCAGACCTTAGGAACTCATTTTCTTGTAAGATAGAGGCCATTGTTGGTTCTGGTTGTTGATATTTCATGGGTGTATTAAGAGGGGTGACTGGTTCTTATGTAACAGTCACAGCTGCAATAGTTGGTTCTTGTGTTTCAGCTACTGGATGAGTAGATGGTTCTTGTGTTTCAACTACTTGATTTAAAGAGAATAATGTCACAGTACATTGGGCCTTTGGTTCTTGTGTTTCAGTGCCCATGGGTGGAATAGGTAAAAATTCTGGAAGTTGGGAGGGTAGAGGTGTATGGGCTTTTAGCAAGATGGGTTGGGGGTTTTGGGTAGTGGCAGTAGTGGCTACTCTTGTTGAGTTCCTCATTCGTTTTCTTTGTAAAAAGGAGGGAAAAGGAGGAATTTGTTTCTTTCTTTTGCATGTGGGTTTTTCCTCAGTGATGGGGCAGGGAGAATTATCTGGCTCAGAATCATCGCTAAGGATATGAACAGTAGGATTAGATGATTCTGGTAAGTTGTGGGGTGGGCTTGGTATGGTAGGAGGGTTAATTGGATCAATTGGGTCTTTAGGCGGATTGTTAGGTATTTTCGAAGGGTCTGGAAGGTTTTGTGGTTGTTGTTCCTGAAGATTTTCAGGATGTTCAACAACTTCTTGAGGGTCTATGGGTGGGTTGTTTAGGGGAGGGTTTTGTTGGGAAAAAACCTTTTGGATGAGTAGTTGAGCGAGACAGTGATGGGTGAGGGAAAGGGCAGGATTTTTATCCTTTTTACAATAATGTGACATATTTCTAAGACATCCGAGCATATAGTAGGGAATATTCACCAATCTAGCATGTCATAAATGAGACAACAAGACAAAATCGTATTGGTAGACTACCTGATATCGGCCTTCACAGGTGAGGTAGTGCTTGAAAAACTCTATAAATTTTGGCCAAGGAGGCAGCAACGAGCTAAGTCAAACACCCCAGCCTTGAGGCTCAATTTGTTCTCTTGGCAAGAGAAAATCCTGTTGGGCATTAAAGATAATGTGTTTGTGGCAGAAACAACGAATGCCAGTGACAGGGAGACCCGAAACCTGTGCTATATCATCCTCTTTGAATGGAATCTGAACCCCTTGAACAATGAAATAATATTATTGAAGATTTCGAGCAAATTGAAGAACCTGTTGTTGATCAAATCCCTGGAGCCTTTGAAAATAACCCATCCAGCCTGCCTGCAGAAAAATTTGATAGACTTCTAAATATAATTCTAACAGGGCTGTCGTGGCGGGTTTTTATCGTATAATGGGGCCTCCCATAGCTAACAACTTAGTAAAATGCACAGTCGGGGAGTCAAGTAACCGCTTCTAAACATAGTAAGTTTTGCGGGTGAAGGCATGCAAATGGTGGTGAAAACAAATGAAATGATGGGTAAAAAGGAATGATAGTAGTCGGTTCGTGTGAAATGATGGCATAAGATTTCGATATTTCCCCCCCTTCCCCCAAGTACGACTAAAATAATGATTTTAAGTGAATGATAATAATGATTCAGGATCTTCTCATTAGCCATAGTTCAATTGTATTTACATATAAAGTTTACATACCTCATTTTTACCTTTGATTCGTACTTCAAAAAGGATATAGTGCCTGCCCATAATAGTTCTACAGTAACCATGGGAGAGACTTTTAATTTATTAGAGAAATTGTATCAAGGGTTTGTTTAATTATGAGAGAGGGTCGTGGAAGGACAAAATGTAGTATGAGAATGAAAGAGCTGAAGTAGATGTTTTTATTGACAGGGAATGCTGAAAAAATGGTGTTTCAGAAATAGGAAAAAAATGTTTGTTGAAGAGTGATGTTTTAACAATGGAAAATACTGCTAAAGAAATGGTTTTTCAGCAGTGGCGAAATGTTGTTGAGCAGTGGTGTTTCAGCAATGGAGAAAAAGAATGAAAATTTTCTAAACAGTGGTGTTTCAACAATGGGGAAAAGGACGAAAAATTGTTGAAGAGTGGTGTTTCAGCAATGGGGAAAGGGCAAAAAATTGTTGAACAATGGTGTTTCAGTAATGGGGAAAGGGAAAAAAATGAGGAAAAATGTTGCTGGAAAGTGATGTTTCGGCAATGGGGGAAAAGGGAAAAAAATTGTTGAACAGTGGTGTTTCAACAATGGGGAAAGGGAAAAAAATGAGGAAAAATGTTGTTGGAAAGTGATGTTTCGGCAATGGGGAAAAAGGGCGAAAAATTGTTGAACAGTGGTGTTTCCACAATGGGGAAAGGGCGAAAAATTGTTGAACAGTGGTGTTTTAGCAATGGGGAAAGGGCGAAAAATGAGGAAAAATGTTGTTGGAAAGTGATGTTTCGGCAATGGGGAAAAAGGGCGAAAAATTGTTGAACAGTGGTGTTTCAGCAATGGGGAAAGGGTGAAAAAAATGAGGAAAAATGTTGTTGGAAAGTGATGAAGAAAGAGGGAGTAGTGTTTCAAAAAATGAATCTTGGATCTTCTTGAAGTAAGACCGTCCTTTCTTGGTAGGCCTTCTCTTTGATTGGGAATCTGCAAAAGAATCAATTGTAACATGCCATTCCTTGACAGGGATTATTAGTCAAAGAAATCTAATCTAATACTAAAGGAATTAAATTCGGAAGAATTAATTGCAATGAGGGGTAGGAGGCCCCTCTAAAAAGAGATAATGTGAGTCTGCCACACATGTGGCCTTAAAATCTTATTTGGAAATGGGGCGCTGGTACAGATGGAGCCAATGACCATTCACTAATAATGGTGTTTTAGAGTCATTGATTGTGAGGAGCCTTACTATTCCATTGGGGAAAACAGTGTCCACTTCGTAAGGTCCAAGCCATCTTGTACGTAGTTTCCCTTGAAATTCTTTAAACCAAGAATCATACAGTAAAGCCCAATTACCTTTTTGGAATTGCTTATGCTTGATGGTTTTGTCATGTCATTTTGATATTTGTTTTTGAATCATAGTTGTCTGATGAATGGCATCTAGTCTTTTTTCATCCAATTCATTAAGCTACTACAACATGGTTGTCTGCGCATCGGTCAAATCAAGGTTGACAGCTAAAGTATTCCTTAAGGTTTTGATTTCAAATTCCATAGAAAGGACGACACTTTTTCCATAAACTAATTCATAGGGAGAGAATCCTGTAGTATTTCTCGAGGTAATTCTGTAAGCCTATAGTGCTTCAGGGAGCTTGTGAGACCAATCTTTTCTGTTTTCCTTCACTGTTTTTGTGAGAATGGCTTCTATTACTTTGTTTCTGCTTTCCACCTATCCATTGGCTTGGGGGTGGTATGGTGTAGTCATTCTATGATGAATATGATAATTTTGAAGGGTGTCTTTAAAACCATGAGAAGTGAAAGGAGGTCCTCCATCTGTAACTAATTCTCTAGGCACTCCAAATCTGATAAAGATGTCTTCAAATAGAAAATCTAGAACTGCTTCTTCAGTAGCTCTATGGAGTTCTTTAGCTTCCACCCATTTGGTCATATAATCTGTGCAGACCACTATATAAACTTTTTGATTGGATGGAGGCTTAATGGGTCCTACAAAGTCTAAGGCCCATCTTTCAAATGGTTCAAGTACTACCTGGGGATTTAATGGCATTTCATCTCTATGATTAGGTTGACCCATTTTTTGACAGCTATCACAGGCCTGAACATATTTCTTTGCATCTTTAAAAAGTGAGGGCCAATAATACCCCATCCTGAGAATTTTATGTGTTGTTCTCTTATCAGCAAAATGCCCTCCATAAGGGCCATCATGACAAGCTTTTAGTAAATCATAAACCTCATCTTCTCTAATGCACCTTCGGATTTCTTGATCAAGTCCTGTGTGGAAAAGACACCCACTTATCCAGCTATACTGAGCACTTTGTTGAATGATTCTTATTCTCTCTCAGCGGGATAGGTGTGGTGGTAACTTCCCTGCAACCAAGTAGTTAGCGATGTCTGCATACCATGGTGAGTGAGCAGATACTGCAAATAGATATTCATTAGGAAAGGAATCATCTACTAGGGTATTATCATCAGGTGTTAACCAAGAGAGGAAATCAACAACTACATTTTCTTTTCCTGGTCTATCTACAATTGTAATATCAAATTCTTGTAATAATAGTAACCATCTGGTGACTCGAGCATTTGTGATAGGTTTGTTCATTAAATATTTGATAGTTGTGTGATTAGTATGGAGAAAAGCAGAGTAGCCAGTGATGTCAAAATTTATTAATAGCATAGATAACTGCTAAGAATTCCTTTTCGGTAACTGTATAGTTAAGTTCAGCAGGAGTCATATTCTTTCTAATGAAGTAAATAGCATAAGGGAGATGATTTTCTTCTTGTCCCAAGGTAGCATCAGAGTATATATGAAAGGGAAGTGTCCAATCAGGTCCTCTTAGAATAGGGGTTGTAGATAACTGATGTTTGAGTGTATTAAATGCTTCCTGGCAAGGATTAGTCCACTTGAATTCAACATTTTTCATCAGTAACACAAACAGAGGAGAGGATATTTTGGAAAAAAAATTGATAAATCTTGTGTAGCATCCAACATGTCCTAGGAAACTTTTCACCTCTGTTTGGGTTTTGGGAATAGGAAGGTTTTTAATGACTTGTATCTTGGATGGATCCACCTGGATTTCTTGAGATGAAATAAAATGTCCAAGCACTACTCCTTCACTCATCATCATATGAAATTTTTCTGTACTTAAGGAGAGGTGGGCTTGTATACATCGTTCAAGTACTTTCTCAAGGTTTTGTAATGCTTCCTCAAAAGAGACACCATAAGGGGTAAAATCATCCATAAAAATTTCCATAGAGTCATTAATCATATCAGAAAAGATTTCTATAATTGCTCTTTGAAAGGTTGTTGGTGCATTACATAGTCCAAATGGGAGGACTCTATGTAATGCCCCATATTTTGACCTTAGGTAGTTAGAACATTGTTGTTTAACCAATCTTGATATTTCAAAGTTTAGCATTTGTTTGGAGTCAGTTAGACCTTGTTAGACATTGAGATATGTACCTCTAGGCCTATTTGTATGTTACATGATATATGCTCATGAAAAAGATAGTTATTTGATTTGTTAAACATGAAATTAAATGGGCAAGTTCGATACATGTATACCAATTCAAGTTATATTGTAAATGTATAATAGAAGTAATGCGTGATGTAAATAGGAAAACATTTCTTAAATGGGCGTCAATGCAAATATGGATTCTTATATAAATTTATGATGTATCTGCATCAATATGTGTTATTGGTGAACTAACCTACAGGATGATGAGCTATGTGAAAGCCAAATAACTATAGTATTGAGGTAACTGGGATGTCATAGACATCAAGAAGATATTGTGTGCTATAAGTTGTACTTACTCTTTAATTTATGATTCGAAATATTACTATGATCTATGGTAAGTGTGGTTTTGACAGGATGCACAACTTACCC
>ML780584.1:160972-195237 GCA_009831015.1 Picea engelmannii
GGGCATGGAGGGCCAAGAAACCGAAAGGTTTCTTGGAGCTAGGAAGCCGGCTAGGCTCCTAGTTGGCAGGGAGGATTCCGTTGTTTCACTCTGGGCAAGCGGGAAAAGAATACTTGGAAGCGTCCAGGACTACAGTACAACCGACGAGCTTCGACAAGCTAAGGAGGAGGTATTTTTCAGTAATATTTTGTTATTGATGTTTTGAGTATACTTATGTTTTAAGCTCTTAAATCTTAAAGTTAGCCTACTACTTATTTCATCATGTTATTAAATTTATCATTGAGCAGATGTGGAATAATTGTGTAAATGAAAATGGAATTATGCTAAAACGAAGTTGTTATTGTGTATGTGTTTGAATAAATTGTTAATTGCTTAGCATCCTATGGACGGGTGCTACACTCTATAAGAAAAAGTTCCCCCTGGGATAGTAAAAGTGGTCTTATCTTGGTCTTGGGGTGCAATTTTGATCTGATTATACCCACTGAAACCATCTAAAAAGGAGAAAAATTTCCTCCCTAACAAACTATCTAACACCTGATCAATGAATGGTAATGGAAAGTGGTCTTTTTGAGTGGCTTTATTTAAGGATCTATAGTCTAAACATACTCTCAATTTCCCATTTTTCTTAGGAACTATTACCAATGGGGAAATCCATTCACTGTCTGATATAGGATATATAAACCATGCATTAAGTGATTTTTTAAGTTCCTCCTTAAGAATTTATCTTAAATTACGGTTTATTCGTCATTGAGATTGGCATATCGGTCGACAGTCTTCCTTGATATAGATACGATGAGTACATAATTCAGGAGAGATTCCTTTCATATCTGTATAGTCCCATGTGAATGCTTCCTTATGTTCAAGAAGTAACTTCATTAATTGTTGTGTTTCAACATCTGTCAGGTTGGGGTTTATGTTCAGTGTTTTGCCAGGTTCAATTTATATTGGTATACTTTTAGAAGAGATGGTGGTTGATGTTTGAGGTTGATTTTCAGAGTTAAGGTTTTCTTGGTTATCTAACTCCAAAACTGCATTTAGTTGGTTATGAGTTTCTGGAGTCACGGAGGAAGGTTCACAAATAAAATTATTAATTATTTCATCCTCAGTGGCATCTTTAAGGCTTAAGGCTTGTCCGATAGTCAAGATACGTTGAGTAGTTTGATCATCAAAGTCCACCCATAAAGAATTGTCATTATTAATCAAGGGTGTAGCATGAGGGTAGAGGGTAAGCTATTTAGTCTCATATCTATTGGAAATTGCCATTGAACCAGATCTACAGCTGATAAAAGCATCTATTGTGGTTAGCCAAGGCCTGCCCAAAATTAGAGGGTGGCCCCCCAACTTTGTTTTAGGTTGTAATATCACAAAGTCAGCTGGATAATTCGAGGATTCAACTGAGATGATTAGGTCTTCAATGAATCCTTCCGGTTTGATTGTAGAACGATCAGCTAATTCTAGAATGGTTGGGGTATCTCTGATTTCATTCTTCAGTTGTAACAATTGTGAGGTTTCAAGAGTCATAATATTGATAGCAACGCCTAAGTCTACCAGGACTCGAGGAATTATTGTTTTTCCAATTTGCACTGAGACGGTAGGATGGTCGGGATCACCATATTTAACTGGGGGAACTTTTCTCGACATTAGTGCAGACAAATCACCCATGACATGAACTGTGAGGGGATCTTTAGTTTTCCTACCAGGTTTCTTAACACAAATGTCTCGCATAGTTCTGGCATAAATTGGTACGTCTCTTAGTGCTTGTAATAGTGGAATTTTGACATAAAGATTTTGTAATTCCCCTATAAGATTGAAAGCAGGGTGCTCAGGTGTTTTAGTCAAAGCTAAACACACAGGAAATGGTGGTTTTGTTGTTTCAGCAACAGTGTTGGAGGATGATTGTACCTCTTTAGGTACATCATGCTTTTTTATTTCTTCTTTATTGGAATCAGAAGAGGTAACATCATCAATGATAGGTTCTACTATTTTCCCAGATCGTAAATGAATATCATTGCATTGTGCAGGGAAAAGAGAAAGTATAGGCTGGTTTTGAATATCAATGCACTACACAACCTTATTATTGGGGTTAGGGTTAGGTTGTACAGGTAGTTGGGGCCTCATCATTTGATTGTTCGGTGGAGTACCTGATGCTAAAGAGAGTGGTTGCAGAAATTCTGATTGAGGTAATTTATTTGGGAACGGGGGTTGTTGACCTCTCCAATTTGGGAACGGGGGTTGTTACACCTCAATATTTCTCACTTCGATAAGTGTCGTAAGTGTCACATGATCCTCTCAACTGTCACAAGTGTCGCATGTCATTCACAAGTGTCACAAACATCAAAAAAAGCATACTTCCATGATGATGACACCAAGGAGACATCTAGAATAACTCAAACACTTGATTTGGAGGAAGAAGAATGATTAACTGAAGTCAAGGAACTCTTATCACCTGAAAGGATCTCTTAAACAAAGGTTTTTAAGGTGAGCACTCCTCTACATCATCCTTAGGAGCACTGGTGCTCCCCTATAAGGTTTTAGGGAGTGTTATAACACACCACTGCCCCTATGAAGGAGCGTTATCCATACTTGGAGCGCTGGTGCTCCCCTCAAGCTTCCTAGGGAGCGCTATAGCACCCTGATGCCCCTTTTGAGGGAGCACTGTCTAATCTGAGGCAGTAGTTGGCCCGCTGAGGAGAATAAGGGGAGGATATTTCAAGTTTGGAAGGCAGTTGCATTCGAATTCTTGGTTCCATCAGGAGATCCTTGATCCAAGGAGGGGATTCCTCAACTTGTTCTAAAGATAACTCAAGAGGTTAAACTTCTCTTAACCTATATAAGCAGGATCTATGATGGTGAAAAGGGAGGAAGAATTGATAGCATGAAACCTATGATCTCATAGGAAACACATAGTCATCCAAAGGAGAGTGATCAGTGAAGCTGCTATCATCCAGGTTGTGGATCTTTTGAGAAAGGGTTAGACGAAGGGGACTTGACGAAGCTGTCACATTCGCATCTACGATTGTAAGTATTGTTGTTGTTATTCTCATTAATATGACATGCTTGGATTGTTTCTTTCTAGTTTGTGTCTAATCTTACATGAACTTATCATTGATAGATATATATATTTTCAAGCTAATATCAATAGAGTAGGAAGTGGTCGTACTTTGTTTGTCTACAGGACTCATCGAGGAGCGAGAGTTTGGAGCTCGACTCGAAGCGTGCAAGGAAAAACATCGATAAAGAGGTACTTCTATTCTCCTTCCTTCTCATGTATTATTTTGTATAGATTTGAAAGGAATTTAGTGTCCATGTTAAGCACTTTTTGTCTTAGAGTTAGGGTCTAGCACTTTGAGGCAATCTACCTGTCCACAGGTAGATTTTCCTACAACAAAAACTGACGACTCCACTGGGGATAAGAATCGAAACTTTTGGTTTTGATTTTTCCTCATAGACCTTGTCTTACTCTTTGATTGATGTCAGACCTTGTTCACCCCTTTTTATCTGATTGCACTTGCTGATTGACTCTTTACCCCATCACACTCAGCTTGTTTGTCAAAATTTGACTGAATTTTAAGGTTTTTTGGACATTTTTGTAAGTTTTTGGGCACCAACGCTCCCCTTCCTTGTTAGAAGGGCACCAACGCTCCCTTAGAGTATTGGACAGAGCTTTATAAGGCTCTGGTGTCCTTACACCAAAGCGTCGGCCCCTGTTTTCACAAAATCCCTTAAAAAAATTACATTTTTGAGGTTAAAAACCCTGTTTCTTACTTCCTGAGCTACTTTGAGATTCAATGCTTCTTCCCTTGACCTCTAACATCCTTTATCTTGAGAAGTAAACACCTTGTTGTTCATTTTTTATGCCCTTCTTCATTATTTTCGAGTTTTTGTTGTTGAGAGCTTGAAATCGATCCCCTGCTTTCTTCTCTCCTATCCGACTGAGTGGGAACTCTAGTGAAGGACATTTGAAGTCTGTAACTCTTCTCATGTGGTTCTTTGAGGTCATATGATCCAATCTCTTTCTCCTTCCTTTTTCGTTTTTGATTTTCTTTCTCTTGTTTGATTGCAAAAGGGTGTGTTGTTTGTACGAGATCTGGATATTCTTGTCCAAATCTCCTTGATCTGAAAGGGTAGTTGGCAGGAGAAATTTTGCATTGAATTGATTATCATTCGCACACAAAAAACAAAAAGTACATCTTAACGATTAGTTTGCATATTAGTTTTCATTTCTGAAATGTTGTAGCATCATATTGGATTTAATTGAGAACAAAATTGATTGAGGGCATTCCTTATCAAGTGTTTGATAGTGAAAATGACTCTTCCTCTTTCCCTTAAATAGGTATTCATTGAAAAGAAGTGATTGATTATCACATTTCATGCATATTTTTGGGCATTGAGTCATCATTCCATCAGTTTCACTTTCGTACACCCTCTGAGTAAACAACAACCATTAAAATCAACGCTTAACTAAAATTTATCAGACTTTTTACATCTTTGTTAGCAAACCTACATTAGTTTAAGGTGTAGGGCTTTGGAATAGGTTGAAAGGATAACTTTCCAATGCTATCAAAAAAACTTAGTATCTTGCGGTAGGGAGAGTTAAATCCAATTGTCGTATTGGCTTGTTGGGATCCCCCTCTCACACAAGGGTTATGCATGAGGTTGCATTCGAGTGAGCTATGGAGATTATCCCTCCATGGTTTAACTGATTGTAGTGGTCAGATCGTATTATGGGGATCGCTTAAAGGTAAATCCACAATTACTGCGTGAAAGCCTTTTAGTTAATTTCGGGCTAGATACCCTTCCCGTACATTCGGATCGGACTGTCGACTGTACCCACCCAGGGGCTGACTGTGAACTGGTAACCTTAGTAGCCATAATCTTTAGGGCCTTACACAAGGTGACAGTGAAGGGAAGTCTCACTGTACTTGGAGCAGACATTGGTCAAACTCAGTCGGGCTCCTTGGAGGGTAAATCCACAATTACTGCGTGGAAGCTTGCACCAAGGCGTAAGTCTGTTAAGTAGGTCTCCATTGCAACTGTTCCACCATATCCCTGCCCCTCCTTGACTTGATCACGTGATGTTGGATTTCATCACCAACTAGTATGGTCATCGAGAGAAGGTCTTGTTTGCTTGGTTGTGATTCTTAGATTTTATTAGCGTATGCTGTTTCTTTTCGGTAGTTGTCCATAGATCTCTTTCACCAACTCTTTTTTGCCAACATCGACCCTCCATGTCATTAGCGGAGGCTACAGGGACTTCCTCCAGAAAATACAGAAGGTAACACCCCTTTACCCCCTCATTCTACAGAGGAATCTCCTCAACAGAGCGAGGTTCAAGACACTACGACTTCCCAAGAAGAATTTCCCACTCCTCTGGAGAATTTTTGAATTGTTTAAGAGTCTCCAGAAGCTTTCCGCATTCTAGAGGGATATGAACGATGTGTCCTCCAACTGAATTCAGTTGGCGAATTTTTCGTCGTCAATCCTTTTGACATTCCGGCTGGGTCTCGTCAAAACCCTTTAGCCGATGACCCTTTTTGGACCACAAACATTGTTTGAAGTCCACCACGCATGGTGCAGGACCTTTATGGAGCAGGGGTAGGCGATGATGCACCTATCTCCTACACCATACCTTTAAACCATTTTACCGATACTACTGTTTTTATGGCCACACCACCCGTTGGTCCGAACACATCGTCCGTTGGCCCAAGGTCTACTTTTCCTCTCCAGATGGCCCATTCTACAATGGTCCCTCACATTCCAACCATTCCCGCCAGTAATGCGGTGGTCAGCCAAGCTGCTATTGGCACACCAGTAACACGAAGACCTACATCATCTCTCCTTGTTGCGTATAGAGCATTGAATTTCTCTGCTGCCGCTACTACCCAGGTCATGTCGGGAAGTTCCATACCTATCCAACAACTCGGAGGGACCGGTCTTGGTGGTCTTAACCCATTCGACAGTACTGGTCAGTCATTTATGTCTGGTTCTCAAATTCCAGAAACTCTACCTCAAGCTGGGGGGCATCCTCCCACCGGAGGACAAATTCCATTTGGGGGGCACCCTCATGCTAAGGGGCAACCTCAATCAAGAGCCTACCATCAACCATATGGAAAAAATGTGTCTTCCACGCCTAATCCATGGAATATCCCTTTTCCAGGAAACCCACAATTCTTGGCAGGACACAATTCTCAAGCTCCACAACAACCCCCTTTTGGACAAACCCCAAATCCAGCTTATAATCCTCAAAACCCATCTGGTTATCCTCCGCTCACACATGTTTCTCAAAACACCTCAAATCCTATGTACCCTGGTCAACACCAACCTCATACAAGAGGGCCCAGTAGTTACAATTATCTGCATAACCCAGTGATCGGCCCTATTGGTGTCCCCATGCCACACAAGCATTACCCACAGGTTAACCGACAACTACCTTTTCTAGCTACCTTGGACCTTCCAGACTTGTCTTGGCTAACGAATGATCCTATTTATCATTCTCCGATTTGGCCAGCTATTCCAGCTAAAATTCCTTCTGATATCCCAAAATTCAACGGAAAGTCCGGAGAAGACCCAAACAACCATGTGATGAATTTCCATTTGTGGTGTTCATCCAACTCCCTCATGGACGATTGTATATGTTTGCGTCTTTTCCAATGAACACTTACGAGTTCTACGGTGAAATGGTATATTGAACTACCACACGCGTCTTTTCACAATTTCAACTCCCTCACCATGTCCTTCCTCACACACTTCCAACTACCCATTCGATACGAGACGGGTACTGAACTATTGACCTCCCTTCATTAGACAACCTCCGTACATATCTCCGATCATATTCATTAATGGAGACGATGACGAAGAATAATCAAAGCGGTCATTCCTGACCAATTATTAGCGGAATGGTTCACTAAATCATTGTTACCCCTAATCACTCGTGATGTTGCCATGGGTAGTGTAGTCACTGAGGAAGAAGCTATCGCCCAAGCTCAGTACTTAGACTTAGTTTATTCACAGTCTGGTACTCTATACGAGTTGATACCGAATGCTACCCATGCCACTAATGATCCATCCAAACCATCATCTGCTTCCCACGCGGATGGAATTATTGGCTCCATCAAAACCCAATCTACTTCCCAGTCGACTAGAACAACTCAGCAGCCTGCTTCGACGGTTGCTCCCAGCCCAAATGCACCCTCTTCTACCCCCCCTCAAACTTAGGTCTCTGAGGTGAATGCAGTCCATTTGACCCCTTCACAACAACTTGGGGGCAAGAAGAAAACGAGAAATAAACCAAAGAAAAAAAATAACAACGAGCAACCAAAAAATCAACCGCAGACTCCTGCTGCCACAAAACAACCACAACGAAAACCGAAATTCCCATGTCTCATTTGTGGTGATGATCACTACACTCAAGACTGTCCACATCGTGATGAAGTGGCCAAGATTTTTAAGGGAAATTCACAACCCGCTATGCTTACTCATCCTTTTCCATAGCAGCAATCTTTGGTTTCCCAAACCCCCACCGCAGGGGGCAGTTCCAACCAACCCCATGATGAGGCCTCGACAAGTGCCCACATTTACATGTTTAATGGGGTTCATCTGACCACTCACTCTATGACATATGACATGCCAGTTAAACCTAATAAGTCGAAGACGACTAATGGTTTGATACCAGACCCATTACCATCTTTCGTTAGTCCTCGGTCTGTCAACCCTCCATCTGGGCCACTTCAGATTGAGAAACCTTCATTTGACTCCATCTTACGCCCTCCTAAGAGCACCATCTGGAAATCTACCTTCAATCCTAATTCATGGGCTGCCCAAAACTACAACATTGTTGAATATTTGGCTCAAGCTTCGTGTGCTATGTCTACCTTGGAAGTTCTACAACACTGTCCCATCCAACGTAGAACGCTCTTAGCTGCTATCAGCACTTTCGATCCTAAGTCATAAAACAACCTCACATTTAATATGGATGATCATCAACCATGAATCTCCCACCAACTAGCTTTTCAGATCGATATTGTTGTTCACAATCAACAAATCCACTGAACTATCTTAGATGAGGGAGCCTCTACTTGTGTCATGTCTTTAGCTTGTTGGAAAGGCTTAAAATCACCTGTCCTCAACAAATCTCCTACAATGTTATGTGCTTTCGATGGACGAGGTTTTCAATCTCACGGATTATTGCAATCCTTAGCCATTCAGTTAGGCGGAAAAAATGTTACCGTTGATGTCAAGGTGGTCGATACCCCCCTCGATTACAGCCTACTACTCGGAAGAAGTTGGTTCTATGCTATGAATGTTGTCACCTCGTTGGTGTTTTGATGTGTACAATTCCCCCATCAAGGAAAAATTGTCACTATCGATCAACTTGATTTCTGTACACTCGACGCTCTCGCCCCTGTCACCAACAACATTCCTTTTTTGGGAGACCACACAGTTACGTATGAAAGCGTTGGTGTTGGCTTGTTGAAATATTCCATCCTTATGGGTACTTTCCCTACACCACTTCCACCTACCACGCATCATATTGCCACCATCAATATGATCTCGACTATGCCTTATCAATCCTTGGAATCATCTGATCCTTGGATTGTACCTAGTCCTCTGGAATTTGATGTGCTCAGTGACACTATGCCACTTAGCCCAGCCGAGGCCGCATACATAGATATTCAATATGCCTCTCCCTCCCCAAACAACCCACATTTATTGGCACCTGATGCCTACTCGATGCCCTCATGGTTGGATTCCCTATCATCTACCTTCAATTACATTTCCCAAATCTTCCCTTCTGACGAATCTATTATGGAAATGCTTAGCATTGACAATCTACCTTGGGATGATAACCATCATCAATCCTCTTTTCTTCCACCTTTGGAAGAAATTCACCAAGACATACACTCTGTCTTCCCTCCCGATGTTACCGATGCTCCACAATATCCTATCCTCACACAAGATACTCTTTCTGAGGGGAATATGGGTAACATCTCTACCACGATCATTATTGACATTTCAATCAAAGAAGGTGTCATGGAAAATATTAACCTTGGTGCTAATTGCACACCCAAAGAAGTGGTCTCTTACACCGCTTTGTTTAAAGAATTCTGTGATGTCTTCGCATGGAGCTACAAGGAAATGCCAGGGATCGACCCTTCAATCGTCATACATGAAATCAAGACTTACCCTGATGAAAAACCTATTCGAAAAAAGATTCAACCGGTTGATCCCAAGAAAATCACAGCTATAAAGGCAGAAGTTGAGAAACTTCTAAAATCTGGCTTTATCTATCCTATCCCTTTAACAGAATGGGTCTCCAACCTTGTTCCAGTTGCCAAATAACAAGGGACCATATGTGTTTGTGTTGACTATTGGGATCTCAACAAAGCTTGTCCCAAGGACAACTACCCTACGCCCTTCATTGACCAAATCATCAATAATTGCGCAGGGAGCATAATCTTCTCTTTCATGGATGGCTTTTCTGGGTATAACCAGATTGAAATCTTACCTGTTGATGAACATAAGACAACCTTTATCTGCCCATGGGGTACTTTCGCCTATCGAAAGCTACCTTTTGGCCTTAAAAATGCTGGTGCTACTCTCCAGTGGGCCATGTCATACACTTTCCACGATATCAAGCATATCGTGGAGCCTTACCTCGACGATTTACCCACCCACTCATCCAATTGATCCAATCACATTGATCACTTGCGGGTGATTTTTCTTCGATGTCGGTTCTACCGTATTCGCTTGAACCCACATAAGTGCATTTTTGTTTTCGAATCCGGTCGACTCCTCGGTTTCATTGTCTCCAAAGACGGGATCAGGGTGGATCCCTTAAAGATTAAGGCCATTCTATCCTTACCCCCACCTACCAATTTAACCCAACTCGAAAGATTGCAAGGCAAAGCAAACTTCCTTCACCATTTCATCTGCAACTACACCGAAATAACTAAAGGATTCATGCAGTTACTACAGAAAAACACCCCTTTCATCTGGGATGACACTACCCAATGATACTTTAATGCTCTCAAGCACGCCTTGACCCACGCTCCTTTGTTGCACCCTCCAAAGTATACAAAGGACTACATCCTTTACTTGGCCGCCTCCACTTCCACTATTGCGATGGTGTTAGTTCAGGAGGATCCCAATGGTGAAGAACATGTGATTTATTACCTAAGCAAGAGTCTATCTGGACTCAAACTTCGATATTCACATGTAGAGAAACTGGCTCTGGCAGTTGTCATCACTGTCCATAGGTTCTGCCATTACATATTATTACGCACCACCACGATGATCGCGGATTCCAACCCCATGTACCACGTCTTGACATGTCAAGTACTTGGGGGAAAATATTCTAAATGGATCGTCATCCTTCAGGAATTCGATCTTGAATTTATGAAGGCCAAAGCCAAAAAATCCCTGGTGTTTGCAGAGCTTATCTGTGCTCTCCCTCGTGCCAACGAGGACATCAAACCCATAGATTCTCTCCCTGATGAATCTCTCTTCCTCATTAGCACCTCCAATCCTTGGTATGGAGACATTCTCCTTTACCTTCAAACCCAACATTTTCAGCCTCATATTTCTCACGAAGAGTGTCAACGTATTCGCCACCACTCTCGTCGTTATCTCATCATCAGTGACACCTTGTATCGCCGTGGTATTGACACCATCCTTCGACAATGTCTGATTCATGAGGAGGCTGAACGCATTTTGAACGATTGTCACCTTGGCGCCTGTGGCGGTCACCTTTTTGGGATGGCCATAGCCCAAAAAATACTACATGCCGGCCACTTTTGGCCCTCGATTTTCAAAGATTGCATGGAGGCCGTCAAAAAATGCCCACCTTGCCAAGTCTTTAACAAGAAGGCATACACCCACCCTACTGCGCTACACCCCATTATCTCCATCAGCCCCTTCGCCAAGTGGGGTATTGATTTCATGCAGTGTAAGCCTACCTCAGCGGGGGGGCATGGTTATATAATCATCACCGTCGACTACTTTACCAAATGGGCTGAGGCTATGCCTACCTTCCTGAACAATGGTCGCGCTGCAACTCTGTTTCTTTTCAACCATATCATAACTCGTTTTGGTGTACCACACACCATTGTCATTGATCACGGTGCACACTTCAAGAACCAGATGATGAGCGAACTTAATGTCAAATTGGGTTTTTGCCATGAAAACTCATCCCCCTACTATCCTCAGGCCAATGGACAAGTTGAGGCCATCAACAAAGTCCTGAAAACCATGATTCAATGCATGGTAGGGGAAAACAAGACATCATGGCATCTATAACTTTTCTCTGCTCTCTGGGCTTATCACACTTCTATGAAAAACTCAACTGGATTTACTCCTTTCCAGTTGGTGTATGGCATTGAAGCCATTCTACCAATCGAGTGTGAGATCCCATCAAACAAACTTAAAGTAGAACTCCTACCCCACACTTCTACTGAAAAAGAGCGCTTCTTATATATATCCAAGCTGGACGAAACACGTCGTGATGCTACTCTCATTAATGAGGCACATCAGAAATGAATTAAGAGTCAATACGACAAATTCGTCCACCCTCAGACTTTTGCAGAAGGAGACTTAGTCCTCATTTATGACCAAGCTCACGATAAATTGGGGACAGGAAATTTAGAACCTCTGTGGCACGGTCCTTACATCGTGAAGCATGTCCTATAAAGAGGTTCCTACAAATTAGTAGATCATGATGGAATTTCCCTAGGAGATCCCCGAAACGGGCTTTACCTTAAAAAGTACTATGCTTATATTACCTGGCATGTGTACTTTATACATTATTGTATTTTAGTTTGGTCTGTTTATTTATTTCGCATGCTCGAGTCTTTACCATTGCCACTCATGATTGTGCTTGTAATTTCATGCGCAGATGAAGTCTTCCTTTCCTATCTTTTTCGGGTTTGCAGATGGCGCTAGTCGACATACCCGAAACATTGCTTTGACAACATGGGTTATTTACCAATTTGATGAGGTGGTGACTTCAGGAGGTATCTGCTTAGGACCAGCAACCAACAACATGGTAGAATATCATGTTGTCATCGGATTGTTGACCCAAACCTCCTCCCTAGGTATCTCCCATATCATTGTTTACTTATACTCCCAACTCGTGGTCTATCAACTCAACCGTATCTATGCTATATGTAGTCCTATCCTGCTACATCTCCACCTACAAGTTCGCCCTCTTGAACGAATGTTTGATTACATTGAATATAGACACATTCCAAGAGAACTCAATAGTGTTTCGGATTCGTTATCTAATTACATCATGGATCGGTATCTCACCCACATATAAGATTTAAGGAAAGAAAAATTGTACATCACATGTAAATTAAACACATAACAGACATCATCATGTACAAATCATTTGGCACTGTAAAAAAATCAGAACTATATATATATATATGGTGTGACTGAAATGTTTTGATTACATCAAAAAGTATGTAGAAGAGAAAAATGTCGAGTCTTTAAACCCCTACAACATCGCCTGACAAGGAATACAAAAATATGATCACCAGAGAGACTCTAATCTCCCTGCACTACATTGTGCTACGAGTAACATATCACTACACGCACTACGCATCTCAGTAGAGAATTGACATTCTCTGGCACTTCCATAGTGTGCCTCTATAGATGTAAAGGAACTTCTTCCCTCCGTAGAGAAGGAATTCCCATTGTGAGGCCTTGGAGGTTTCTTTCAACCTCCTGGAGACCTATCACGGGTACTCACGGATCTGTTGCAGCCGGAGCGCCCCCACGATGTCCTGGTATCAGTATATCGGTCGGCCGCACTGCTCCCTTGTCTACATGTTGAAAACAATACATCTTTTAAAACTCTTCTATATATTAAAAAAAAATACATATACATCAAAAACTTAGTTAAAAAAAAAAAAAAAAACTAGACAAGGTATGGCTCAGTCTCTCACCTGACACATCCAAGTCTTCCCCCGCGGATAAAATCAAATCCATGCTCCCACGGAAATCTACCTCAGCATACGGGAAGTATTCTATCCAGAGATACTGTCGTCTCAGCCAGGCAAAGAAATCGCCAGTGAAATGGAATTTTGACTCTGCTACTAGCCTCGGAGACAGACTAGTCCACCTCTCCATCCTTGGTTCGTCCACTGGTCGCACTGCCAGTGCTATCTAGGGCTGCATTTAGGGGATGCATTCTAGGAAAAATGAAACTAGAAAAGAGCCGTAACCAAACTGTTTCTGTCGCATCCTGCACCGTGAAACCTATTCCTTCACATTTCGAAGGAACCCTACACTCCAGTTGAATAGTGTTGGTTCCAGACACTGAACACCATAATCCACCTACGATCTTGATGCCAAATGCGTGCTAGTACTTCCCATCACGCTCCTGATGGCAAACAAAATAGATTGGAGGGGTAGCTCTCGGATATCCTTGATAGGGATTCTACCCCCTACCAGTCTGGCTCCCGGAATGCAGTGACGTGCCAGATACACGCCCACTTGTTCAGGTAGCGCCCTCTACCCAGAAAAAGATATGGGAACCCCTCTTTTAGAGAGGCCATTCAGGAAATACACGTCTTCCAACTCGATAGTTAGAAGCTGTGTGCCAATCTGGAATCCTTGCTCCACAACATCCCATAGGCCAATCCTATGCTCAAGCAATAAAATCTCCTTCTTCATTTTTTGCAATTTGAATAATTTTAATAAGACACAAGATCGCAATGCGGCCTGTGTGTGAGGAATCTGCAAGGCAGCCAAGTCATCAATCTCATGTTCTCGTTCTTTTCACTCGATCATGGCTGCCGAAGTCACCTGCAAAACAAAAAGAATAAAGAATTTCATTATTTCAACGTTTTGGCAATTTCGGAAATTTTCAAAAGCAATCTAAAAATATGAAACCTAATTCCCACATCATTTAAAGAAACCACACCCTCTTTTACAATCACCATGCCCTCTCTTATCCATTCGACATCCATCATAGAACAATGAAACATTTTTAAATGAAAACGATTTCCCTTATGGCTGCATGGGCATTTGGTGGGATTTTTCATGGGTTCTTTGTCAAAAACAACCCATCCAATTAACTATTGAGGCATTGGCATCTTGGTCATCCCCTTCTAAAATGTTTTTTCAAAAAAGATCCCCTTTTTCCATCATTTTTAAAAGAGGTCAATTTTGATCTTTTTGGGGCAACTTAGGGCTTCAGTTTTTGAATTAAATATTGCTATGAAAATGAATATTAAACCATGTAATTGAAAGAAGGAGAGATGAAGATCTACCTGGTTTGAACGGCAAGAGAAATGGTCAACCGTAGCCCCAATAGCAAGCGAAACAAGATCCACCTCAAAATGAGAATCTCCACTACTCCAAAATCCTTGCAAAAAAGAAATGGTAAATGGAATTTTCATTGTATTGCTATTTATAAATTTCCATTTTTTATAAGGTATAGTCATTTATGGGTTTCTCTAACGATATAATGGCTTCACTAAACCTCTGGTTTGTAGTTTTGACATCGCAGGTTTCCTGGCAGTTCTGATGGGTTATTTACCTTGTCGCACTCATGAGCATAGTCTTGGTTTGTTCTCAAGCTTGAAAACATGAGAACATGTCGGGTAGACTTTTATCTATTTTTCGGACCCACATGGACACATGAAAAAGGAACCACCCTGGAGTCATCTTTAAACCCTTTTCAGACTCTCTAAATATGAAAAGATTGTCGAGTGATATTGCTTCCTTTCACGCTCGTTAAAAGGTTTGAAAGGGCGTCTTTCGAGCGATAGTTTATCTCTTTTTCGGTCTCGTTAGACTACTGTATGAAAAAGGAACTGAGAGAGTTCTCTTTTAAGTGTTTTTCCAAACTCTATAATCCTAAAAAACCTTCGATTTTTCTGTCTTTGGACTCGCTAAAGCACACATAGACAGACCCATACGGGATCGAACCCTTACTTCTTCCAGTTCGTTAAACAAAGGAAGAGGAACTTACTGAAGGTGAGTTATATCGAGCATGTGTTATCCTCCTCGAGCTCATTAAATAAAAAAGAGGTACTTGTCTATCTGGATGGGGGAAAAATTGAAAGAAGCAAGCCAAGCAGTCTCTTGAGAACATTATCAAGCAATTCTCAGAGTCACCCTTGAACACGGCACTTTGTCTTTTACACGCATTATAACCCACTGAACCTCTGCATTGAGCCAATCCTTTGAGTTTCTTTAACTCCTTTGGGTCACCCGATGCAGGTCACCGCATCTAGTGCATCATCAATTTTTGGTCCATGTCATGTTTCTACTGTTGTGCTTCAGTGTTCAAGGGAAGTATCTGCCTCAAGAGTCAGCCATCCCAAATATCTTGCCTCAAAACCCGTGTCAGTCCATGTCCATTTGATCTGCCAATTACATCTCTATGTCTGTTTTGTGTCATTGATGGGGGATACATCAAGGCCCTCCTTCGATGAGCCTATTCCTGTCGACTTCAGCACATTATCTGGGAATTAGGCTTAGAAACCAGTTAGTACTTTGGGACCTGCATTCCTCAATGGCAGGCTTCCTCATGTTTGATAGTAGGTTTACATCATTTACCTATGATCGGATGATTACATGGATGTTCAACTCCAGCTCATCCATTCACATTCGTTGGAATGTACTAGGGTACCTTGGGAATCATTGACATTAATGGTGATCTCCCCCACACTTGTTAATGGTTCACACCATTGATCAGCAATCAAGTGGTTTCTGCCATGTTCAACATCAGGACATCTATTCACATGGTTAGAATCGTAGCACATTGGGATCGGTAAGAAGACCCTGGGTTGAGTAATCACTTTGATATATACTTTACCCAGGTTGCGAAGGAGTTTCTCTTGGACGAATGATTCATACACTGTTACATAGATCCACTTTGTATTGGTCGTGGCTATGTCTTGTCACCTCATAGATCCACTGTGTATTCTTTGTGGCTACGATCAGTCCAGGTCATCAGAGTATAGATCCACATTGTATTCTCGGTGGCTATACCTTTTCATCAATACAATTATGGATCCGCAGTGTATTTTATGGCGGCCATATCTTGCAAGTCTTGATCACCCAAGCATAGGGATGCCTACCTTGGGTTTTGAAATATGTCATGATATTTGTTGGATGTTTATGTGCAACTTCCATCAAGTTCCCCGAGTCTATACCCTTTCTTGAACATCTACAAAGCATTTCAGTTATCAATTCGCATCTTCTAACTTCATACTTTGGGGGGCAATCTGTTACACCTCAATATTGCTCACTTCGATAAGTGTCGTAAGTGTTGTATGATGCTCTCAACTGTTGCAAGTGTTGCATGTCATTCACAAGTATCGAAAACATCAAACAAATCATACTTCCATGATGACGACACGAAGGAGACATCCAGAATAAATCAGACACTTGATTTGGAGGAAAAAAAATGATTAACTAAAGTCAAGGAACTCTTATCACCTGAAAGGATCTCTTAAACAAAGGTTTTGAAGGTGAGCACTCCCCTACATCAGCCTTAGGAGCATTGGCACTCCCCTATAAGGTCTTAGGGAGCGTTATAACGCACCACTACCCCTTTGAAGGAGCGTTATCCATCCTTGGAGCGTTGGCACTCCCCTCAAGCTTCCTAGGGAGCGCTATAGTGCCCTGATGCCCCTTTTGAGGGAGCGTTGTCTAATCTAAGGCAGTAGTTGGCCCGTTGAGGAGAATAAGGGGAGGATCTTTCAAGTTTGGAAGGCAGTTGCATTCAAATTCTTGGTTCCATCAAGAGATCCCTTATCCAAGGAGGGGATTCCTTAACTTGTTCTAAAGATAACTCAAGAGGTTCAACTTCTCTTAACCTATATAAGCATGCTCTATGATGGTGAAAAGGGAGGAAGAATTGCTAGAATGAAACCTATGATCTCATAGGAAACACACAGTCAGTCAAAGGAGAGTGATCAGCAAAGCTGTTATCAACCAAGTTGTGGATCTTCCGAGCAAGGGTTAGACAAAGGGGACTTGACGAAGCTGTTGCATTCACATCTATGATTGTAAGTACTGTTGTCGTTATTCTCATTAATATGACATGCTTGGCCTGTTTCTTTCTAGTTTGTGTCTGATCTTACATGAACTTATCATTGATAGATAGATTTGTTTTGAAGCTAATATCAATAGAGTAGGAAGTGGTCGTACTTTGTTTGTCTACAGGACTCATCGAGGAGCGAGAGTTTGGAGCTCGACTTGGAGCATGCAGGGACAAACGTCGATAAAGAGGTACTTCTATTCTCCTTCCTTCTCATGTATTAGTTTGTATATATTTGAAAGGAAGTCGGTGTCCACGTTAAGCACTTTCTATCTTAGAGTTAGGGTCTAGCTCTTTGAGGCAATATACCTGTCTGCAGGGAGATTTTCCTACAACAGTAACATCATCAATGATAGGTTATACTATTTTCTTAGATCGTAAATGAATATCATTGCATTGCGCAGGGAAAAGAGAAATTATAGGATGGTTTCGAATATCAATGCACTACACAACCTTATTATTGGGGTTAGTGTTAGGTTGTACATGTAGTTGGGGCCTCATCATTTGATTGTTCAGTGGAGTACCTGATGGTAAAGAGAGTGGTTGTAGAAATTGTGATTGAGGTAATTGATTTGGGAACGGGGGTTGTTGACCTCTCCAATTTGGATTCCATTGGTTAAGGTAAGTTTGTTGTTGTGGAGGCCAAGGAGTCCACATTGCTGCATCTACAAAGGGAGGGTTAGTTTGTTGCATGGGTGGGTAATTCATTTGATTGAGGGGTGGGTATTGCATTTGATTATAGGGAGGGTAATTTGCTTGATTAAAAGAAGGATAGTTATTCCAACAATTAGAAGATGTAAATGGTATATTAGGATTCATACCTTGTCCCCGCGGCTGCCATTGCCTTCTTTGTGTCAACAGATAGACAACTTCAGATTCTTCATCAGTTGGTTGTAATGTTTCCTTGATTCCTAGTAAAGAAGGGCATTGTTGAGTTTCATGATACTTATCACAAATGGTGTAGATTGCATTTTTGTCCAATGGGCATTCCCTTCGTGGGTGCTTATCTCTGCATTTGGAACAAAAGATGGATAGAGTTACTTCTGCTTCGGCTTGTTTCTTTTGAATCTGCAAGGTATCAATTTGTGAGGCAAAAGGGCTTAACATTTTGGTTTTAAAACCCTCAAGTAAATTACCTATTTTGGCTCTTGTTGCTCCTCCACTGGCTGATTTTTGAACTCTTGAAAATGTGGTATCCCTACTATTTGATCTTTTCCTTGTAGCTCCTCTTGAACACCTTTTACATAGGTTAACAATTTCATCATATGATTTTTTAGATATGTCCCCTTTTCCAATCATATTCATCATATCTAGATAGTCATCCCTTACTCCTTTTAGTAATATTGTTTTAAAAATATCTTTACTTACATCGGGGTGACTGGATCTTTGTAGATTATACTGTAGCCTTTCCACAAAGTCCTCCAAATTTTCATCCTCTTTCTGTATCATCTTGAATAGTTCCTCTCTTTTTTCTATTGTTCGGTAATAGTCTTGGTATTTATGAAGGAATTTCTATTTCATCTGATCCCATGTTGTGATTACATGACCTCCAAGACTCATGAACCATCTTAATGCATTTCCTTTCAATGTTGTTGGAAATAGCTTCAATTTTTGAGCATTGGAAATGTAATCATAACTTCTGCATAATATGTCAAACTCGAAAAGGAATTCAATAGGATCTTCTAAAGATAAACCATGAAAGTTAGGTAAAGCTGAGAGTAGAATATTCTTCATGGGAGCTACTCCTCTAGGAAGATCACCAATAGGAAATCCTAAGGTGGAAAAAGAGTTTTCATCATTTACCTCTCCTTTAGGACCTGCCTGTTCTTCATGATGCAGTTCTTCATTATACTCATCCATGGTTTCTTCTGTTTGTTCCTCTGCTACACTTGCTCGATCCTCAATGTTTTCTATTGCTTTCTCAACTATCTCAGGACTCCAGATCTCTTTCCCTGTTTCAAATTTTTCTTGAAAGGAAGGTTGATATTTTGGTTTTCAAGAGCTTGGTCGTCGAGGAGCAACAGATTCAGATTTTGATATAATCTCATCAATAAAAGTCTTTTTTCCTAC
This sequence comes from Picea engelmannii, assembly GCA_009831015.1. Lineage (NCBI taxonomy): Eukaryota > Viridiplantae > Streptophyta > Pinopsida > Pinales > Pinaceae > Picea > Picea engelmannii. The sequence continues at coordinate 180,099 of ML780584.1, forward strand.
CTTTCCTCTGCCCCTGCCACCTGTAGGGTCAGTTTCTTTGGGGTCTCCACGTCCTCTCATGCAATCTATATATCTGAAAGAACATAAGTTCTTTTGAAATCTATAATTGTCTTCCCCGACAACGGTGCCAAAATGTTGGTCATTGTAATTGCTTATTAACTAAACAATCAAGTGTTACAGAAATTGTCAACCCAGGGAAGTCTTTTTATTTCAAAGGCAATCACACACTATATATGCTCAATCTCAAAAGCAATCTAGAGTTGTAGTAAAAGTACATTAATCACACCTTGCCTTGAACAGACTGAAGTTATACTTTGAATTATAGAAAAACAATCTATCTATTGTAGAGTTCGAGGTTTACGAAAATAATTATCAGAAGAATCCTGGATTACATTAAGAAACAGAAACCTAGGAAAATAAATCTTTCAGTATACTGCAAGAAAGACTAACTATTCTGTAATAGAGAACATGACCCTATTCCCCAAGCAAGAATCTTTAGCACCTATCTCTGATTATCACACTTTCATAAATTACTCAATTAGAATTACCAATCATAATGATTAACAGTTACCCAAGCATGAATTGTATGAAAACAATGTAACAATCAGTAAAGCAGAGTTTTAGCAAAACAAATTTCAGTAAAGTAGAGTTTCAGCAAAATAGAGTTTAATCAAGGCATGAACATAAATAATACTAACACACTATAGAACTAATGGGTGAATCTTGTGAAGAAGGTGGGCCCTCCCTTCTCACAAGATTCCCCAGAAATGAAAGGAACTAAGAAGAAATGCTCAAAATAATCTTTTATTCATCTGTTAATTGTATCATGTTACAATATCCAAAGTGAACACGTCCTTCTCTGTAATTCCTTTCTAGCCAAAAAGGATCCCCCCTCTAATGATGATTTCCCCTTATTTAAAGAGGAGAATCCCCACAATACAATTGATCATCAAATTACATGTGCACATATGAATCCCATTCTTAGTCAGATGTAATCTTCTATGCTGGAATAGGATATCCGGATCTCCCGTAGAAGAATCCTATTTAATAGTTGGAATGGTGTTGGGTTGAGGTGTAGCTGTTGTGGCCGGTGTAACAACTTCTTTATTTATCTTCTTGTTACTGTTGTTGTATATTATTTCAGCATCGCAAATCACAGATTGTTTCAGCAACGGGATTTTTGTTCTGACTGTTTGAGCAACGTGGTCTCAAGCAGCAGCAATGGTTGGTGCTAGATTAAGGTGTGGCTGTTGTGGCCAGTGTAATAGATCCTTCTTACTGCTATGTGAATTTTCGTTCCAGCATCGCAGATCATAGACTGTTTCAGCAACGAGATTTACGTGCTTTTGACTGTTTCAGCAATGGTTCTTCAAGTAGCAAGAATAATCTACAGTTCAAACTATTTCAGCAACTATATGTTTCTGATCGATGGCTAAGTATGAGAGTAATGTAAAATTACATGTAAAACAAATTAAACATATAGCAAAGAGAAGAAACATTATATACCTTTGGAAAGATAGGTTAAGGTGATAATGTAAGCTTAAATGTGAGTGAGAAAAGGATGTAATGGTAGCAAAAAGTATGAACAAAAAGGTACATTATAGGGTCCTAACAATGATTTTACTTCTCAATGTGACAACTTCTTCTTCAATCTTCTCAACTTCTTCTTCTTTCTTCATTATCTGAGACTTCATGACTTCTTTTGTTCCTTTCGCTTTTTCAAGATGAATTTTTAATGTGATTATTTCTTCTTCAAGTCCTTTCTCTTCTTGAACAAACTTTGCCTCAAGCTAATTTAGATCGTTAGTTATTTCTTTAAGATGGTCTGTCAATATCTTCTCTCTCATTTATTCTTCTTCCTTATGTGATTCTATGTTGGCTTCCAAATACTACTTTTGATATTCAATATTTTCTTTGATCTTTATGGCTTCTTCTAGCTAATTTCTTAAGTTCGCGATGACTTGTTGGTATTATTCAAAAATGTGAACACTTTCCTTTTGTTTCAACAATTATTTCTTTAGTGACTTGTTTTCTTCTCTTAGTTCATCTAAAGCACTAATCAATTCTCTGGTGATTATGTACTCTTCATCTTCTAAATCAGTTTGACATGGTGAGCATAAATCTTCTTGATTTGTATCTGCATCTTCTTTGGCATTTTCTGAATCTACGATGGGTGAAGAATATATGTCATGTAACTTATCCCAAATTTCTTTGGATGATGAAAATTTAACAACCTTTTCTCTTATCGGATTAGGTAATCCTTCCCAGATGAAATCCATTGCTATTTTTTTATTCTTCTTCAATTCCTTCTTCGCTACAGTCTTTTCCCTTTTTGAACTATCATATCCTGTAACAACTGATAGACAAATATAATGTCCCTGTACCTCTAAAAATACTTTTGTCCTTCTTCTCCACATCTCATACTTAAAACCATTCCGACCATTAAAAATCGATACTCCATTCTCAGAATAATCCATGATCTCCTTCCAGTGGTTAAACTGCTTCCTGAAGGAATCAGCTCTGATACCAATTGTTGGATTACGAAGAGGAGGGGTGAATCAATAATAGATAAATCCAATCCTTTTTAACTACAATATGCAAGTGTTATATCAATGTAGCATTATCATCCAATAGTTGCAGAGTAAATAAACAATGAACAAATGAGAAATTATACACATACCCAATGCACCAATGTTTTTACATGGAAACCTAAAGTGGGAGAAAACCACAAAATGATTTTTCTTATATTTATTTAAGAATTGCATTCATTGGAAGCACCAACTTCCTTTGTTTTCCAGCTGCAACTGGAAGGAGGCTCCAACCCCCTAGTTTCTCATCCTACAGCCTGAGTGAAGCTCCAACTCCCCAATTCTCTGGCTACAACCAGAAGGAGGCTATAACCCCCTAAGTTCTCCAGCTACAACCGAAAGGTCGCTACAACCACCTATCCTTGTCCCGTACAACTTCCCTAATGTAGAAGTAGAATGATGGAACCATTGTCACAATATCACTATGAGATATATTGTTTTAAACCTGTAGCAATCAACGTGTAATCAACCTGTAACAACCTATGCCAATAACCTGTAACAAACAACATGTACCAATAACATGAACCATGCATCAACTATGCATCAACCTGTACCTCAACCTATAATCAACCCGTACCATAAACAAGTGCATCAATCATGCACCAACCTGTACCATGAACAAGTTCATCAATCATGCACCAAACCTATACAAATAACCTATCACAACAGCCTATCCAAACAACATATCACAACAATCTGTCTCATCAATCTTATCAACCAAATCATATCTACTCACCAAGATCAATCACCAAGAAAACTCTGAACTATATGCCCAATATCACCAAGATGTGCATCAACCAAGCATAACACAACAACTCATAATCATCACCAAGATCAATATGTGCTTCTAATGATATACTATGACAAGTATGCTACATCATCAAGTTTATTTCAGGCTAGATACCCTGCCCTTGCACGTGGATCAGACTGTCGATTGTTTCCCCATGAATCACTGTAGTGATTGGTAACCTTAGTGGCCTATATATTTAGGGTATTTACGCAAGGTGACTATGGAGGGGAAAGTCTTCATGGTACCTGGAATCGATGTTGGCCAAACTCACTCGGGCTCCTTGGAGGGTATACCCACGATTATGTGTGGGAGCTTGCACTAGAGAGTAAGTCCATTAAGCAGGTCGTCAATGTAACTTTTCCACCCATTCTGTCTCAGCCCCTTCTTACTTTGTTCCCGTGACGTTGAATTTCATCACCAACTAGTGAGTTCATTGTGAGAAGGTTTTTCTTGCTTGCTTGCTTACTAGATTTTTAGTGTGTGCTGTTTTTTTTCCCTAGCAGATTCTAGGTTGGATCTTTGTTTTAATGGCATTAGTTCCCGAAATGAACAATGAAGGAACCCCTACTCTAGGGGAACCTTTTGTTTTTCCTTCTTATGGAAACATTTGACCTCCTCACATCGCTACTTTGAGCCTTTTGGGTCTCACAATTGGATTACCAGTATGGTTGTTTTCTACTCAGGAATCCCAAATGCAGTGAGTGCTTCGGTTGTAAGCACTTTCCCCCAAGAACATCAACCTCATGTTGATCCTTCATTGTCCTCACCAATAAGATCTTCTTCACCATCTTCGTTTGCAAGATCTTCCATTTCATCTTCTTCGCCAAGTGAAAGATATCAAGATAGTAACTTCGTGGATAAGAAGAAGAAGAAACGAAAGAATAAGAAGAAGAAAAATAAGCAAGGATCCAAACTTCCAACCACTGTCAAACATGTTGGAAAACAACCAGTTAATGTTAATCGTGCTAAGAGTGTTGATGATGTCAATATCACCCAAACAACCCATAAGACCAAGTACCCTTGCAGGCTTTGTAAGGATAGCCTTTTTCTTAAGGATTTCCCTGGTCTACCCAAGGTTATAGAAGTATGGTCTACACACCTTGACCAACCCATGTCGTCAGCCTCTGAACAACATGTTGATGACCTCTCGTCAACTAGTCATGATACCATTGGGAAGAAGAAAATTACAGTCAAGTTCTCATTTATGTTATGCAAAGGGAGTCATCTAACTCACCTTTTCCCTCGTATGGGCAAAGCCTCAAAATTACTAGAAGACATGACCATTTCACAGCCTCAACATCCAGCTGCTTATCATAAGTTTTCTCTCAACCCTCCTGTAGTTGATGGAATGATCACTTCGGACCCATCGCTGGTCAATCGGATTGATCATGTTGTCAATCTGGTCACATCCTTAATTGAACCAGTTGACAAAGTGGTTGATTTGATACCATCCTTGGTCAATCCCTCTCTCCCCTCTAAGAGTGAAACTAAAGCGGTCGATCTGGTCCCATCCTCTGTCGATCCCACTCTCCCATTAGAGAGTTTCACCCAAGTGGTCGATATGTTTCCACCTGTTGACTCCATTCTCTCCGTGGAGAATGAAACCAACATGGTCGATCTGATCTCATCATCGGTCGATCCTACTCTCCCACTAGAGAGTAAACCTGATATTGCCCACATTTTTCTTGTTGATACAGACTCTGTCGTGTCGGGGGGTATTCCTCCTTCTCCCATGAACCCTCCTCCAAGTAATGAGGCCATTATTTTTAATTGGGGTGTGCTAACTAGACCTCATCTTCCCTTTCACATTCCTTTCCAGATTACAGTGCAAGTTTGTGGTCGAGATGTTCCTTAGAAATTGATAGATGAAGGTGTGTCTGTTGGCATTTTTTCTTCTTTTGCTTGGCAAGATTTGGGTTGTCCTTAGCTTGCCCTGATTACGCATAATTTGTTATCTTTTAACAGAAGAACCAATCAAACTTTAGGGACCCTTCCTTAGTTTCTTGTAACTTTGGGAGGGAAAACTATCTTTATTGATGTCATGGTCATCCAAGACCCCTTGGATTTTTCTTTACTCCTTGGGAGAGATTATGTCTATGCCATGCAATCTATTGTGTCTACTCTTTTTCGTGTGATATATTTCCCTCACGATGGATGAGTTGTGACTGTTGATCAACTTTCATTCATTGACCTCGACTAGATTGCCTCCCTAAATGGTTTTTATATGCAGACGGTATCGTCCCTGCCACAGGTCAATTATGTCGTGTTGTCGCCCATGGATTCAACTTTTGATGACTTAGATCCAGTAGTTGACATGGTGATCTCTTCGATAGGGTTGTTAGAGCCTGATCTCTTTACTCATGTCATGGCCCTCAACATGGTGTTCTTCTAGAGTGTGTTTCTTCCTTCTAGTGAAGACCTCTTGGAAGCCATGACTAAGTTTTTTCCCTTGACATGGTGTCCTTCTGGAGCATTGTCCTCTTGGAATCCATGATCAAGAAGACTCTGAGGATAGCTTTTGCATATCTGAGGAAACCTCGTCAAAAAATGAAACAGAGGTCTTTGAGCATAGTTTTTTGATTTCAAGCTCATTAAAAAATGAAACCACTTCTGAGGATATTTTTTGGGTCTCTGAGGCAACCTCGTTAAAAAATGAAACAAAGGTCTTTGAGAATAGTTTTCTGATTTAAAGCTCGTTAAAAAATGAAACGACTTACGAGGATAGTTTTTTGCGTCTCTAAGGCAACCTCATTAAAAAATGAAAAAGAGGTCTTTGAGCATAGTTTTCTGATTTCAAGCTCGTTAAAAAATGAAACCACTTACGAGGATAGGTTTTTCACCTCTGTGACAACCTCGTTAAAAAATGAAACAGAGGTTATGAGCATAGTTCTTGTTTCTATGTCAAGCTCATTAAAAAATGAAATAGTTTTCCCCCCTCTCTATTTGAGTCAAGTTCTTTGTCTAGTATTTGAAGCTTCATTTCATTCTCCTTTGCAGTTGGATGAAATGAAGCTTGGGGGACATTTGCCTCAGCCTCTGGAGTTCATGCTAAATTTAGAGCCGCTAGTTTCTTAAGTTGGGGGCTAAGTACCGACCATCACTGTGTTATGTGTTGGGAAGTCCAAGCATAGTTTTCTATCATTCAAGCTTGTGTAAAAATGAAACCACTTACCTGAAGCATAGTTTCCTCCAGTTCAAGCTTGTATAAAAATGAAACCAGGTCCAAGCATAGTTTTGTTTTGTTTTAAAGCTTCCGTAAAAATGAAAACAATCTCGAGCTTAGTCTTTGTTTTTTCTCATGCTCGTAAATACATGAGAATAAGTTACCGAGATTAGTCTTTGTTCTTTCTTATGCTCGTAAATCAATGAGAATGTAACTGAGTCTACTTTTATCACTTTTTTAGACTCATAAAGGTTATACGAAAAAGGAACCCCCTGGAGTTTCCTTTAAGCTCTTTTCAGACTCTCTAAATATGAAAAGTTTGTCATGCGATATTGTTCTTTTCACGCTCGTTAAAGTATTTGAAGAAAATGTCTATTGAGTGATAGTTTATCTCATTTTCGGTCTCATCAGACTACTTTACGAAAAAGGAACTGAGAGAGTTATCTTCAAGTGTTTTTCAGACTTTATAAACATGAAAAACTCCCAAGTTTTCTATCTTTGAACTCGCTAAACAAACATCGAGAGGCCCATATGGGACCGAACCAGTCCTTCTTAGGGTTCGTTAAAAATACTTCGAAGGATGAGCTTACATTACAAGAATATGTTATCCTCCTCAAGATTGCATAAAAATAAAGAGGTACTCACCAGAAATGGTGGGGGGGGAAATTGGGAAAGTAATATGTCTAAACCTGTATTCCATGGAAGAGTCACTTTTTAGCATGACACCCTTTCATTCACTTTGTGTCTAGGTTGGAAAATCTGCTAGTCTCTTGATCATACTCCTTTATAAGATTACAAATTGGTATGTGATCCCTATTGTTGAGTCAGTGTTTCCAAGACAGTTGTTGTGTACTCAATATGTTCAAAAAGATGTCCAATCTGAAAAACCTTCTATTGCATCAGCCATTTCTACAGTCCTTAAGCCTTCTATTGTGTCATCCATCCCTGAGTCAGTCCTGAATCACTTGTTACTATGATATACTTCAAATCTTGTTACCCATTTCATGTCATTGATGTGGGACACATTAAGGCCCTCCTGTGATGAGTCTTTTCCTGTCGACTTCAACTCATTATCCATGAATTAGACTTAGAAACTAAATGGTGTTTTGGAGCTTTCATGCCTCAATGGCAAGTTTCCTTGCTTTCTACAGTGGGTTTTCATTATTGACCCCTGATTGGGAGATTCTGTCGAGTGTTCGACTTCAGCTCATTAATTCACATTCATTGGATTGTACTAGTGTACCTTGGGAGTCATTGACATTAATGGTGATTTCCCTTGCACTTGTTAACAGTATACACTAATGACTGGTAATCAAGTGGTTTCTACCATGTTCAACTTTGACACATGTATTCGCATGGTTAGATTCGTACTATAGAGTGGTGGAGATGAAGACCCTGGATCTTTTCTGACAGATTCAAGTTGCATTGGAGTATACTCAGTTTTTACTGTTTCAAAGATCCACATTGTATGTCTAGTGGCTATATTCAAATTTGAGTCTTCAACACATAGATTCATAGTGTATTTTTGGTGGCTATGTTTAGATTTGAGTCATATTGGCATGGATCCACAGTGTATGTTTGGTGGCCATGACCTGTCTTACTTGACATGGATCTTCACATGTTGACATTTATGCTTTGATTCATTTGTATTCTGAGTATGGGAATGCCTACCTCAGTGATGATATAATATTGTACTGTATTTCCTTGTTTGTTGGTAGGTTTCCGACCAACTATTCCTTGTTCCCTACACACACTCGACAAAGTATTTCAGCTATCACTCTATTCTAACTTCATACTTTGGGGGGCTCTCTATTACACATTATTTTCATCATCCTGATGACCATTAATGATGTAAACCTATTTGTTTCCTTTAGAGGGGTCAGTGGCCCGAGTTCTTGAAGAAAGAAGGGAGAATAACTTTTCCTGAGAAAATAAGTTGCATTCTCCTTTGTAAAATCCCTATTAAAGAGGATGTTCATAGGTTGCTATATAGGCAGGGTGTGAGAATGCCTAATTTTTGCAAGCTGCACCATAGTTAGGTCGCAAAGTGTTCATGGGTTTCTATATATGCAGGGTGTGAAAATGATCATACATGGGAAAAAGGAGCATCTTCTCGATGCTTCTAGAAGGAGAAGCTTCCATGGTGAGGTGGCATCCGAATGGTTTGGATCTTACTCGCTTTCATGATTTAGTGGGATCATCCTAACCTCCTCACCTTATCCTCTTCAACTTATAAAAGGAGAGGATATCTCATGGAGAAGATTAGCTTTGGAGCTTTGGAGCTTTTGGGATTAGCTTGGATTGGATTGAGCTTTGGAGATTGTTATCTTGGCTAGATGAGCCATTTTGTCAAGATAGATTGTGAATATTATTAGATCTATACTCTCAGAATTCTTGGAGAGGAAGTGTCTAGGGAATGAAGGATAGTTGGAAGGGACCGTATAACATCAAGGCCATGGTAGTAATCTCTCTTTCACATTTAATATGATACAATAATATGATTCTTTCCTATAAATCTTGTTGTGTTTTATTCTATGATTCCTTGATCACATACATAGGTTTATATTGAGTTTATGCTATTACTATCACTTTGGTTGGTTGCATTCTTTTGCAGGATCATCATTGTATGAGTTTTGGAACGGAGCTAGGATGGTGATGGTGAGAGGAAGTGACATTTAAACAGTATGTCACCTATCCCTCTTTAGTTAGTAAATTCAATATTTAAAACTTATGGAAAGCGTTATGTTCTTGTGTGTTCTTTTCTAGATCTAGGTGGATCTAGGGAAATTAGTTAGTGTCTGCACCTACCGATTTATCCTATAACATCCATGAATATTCTCTAGATAGTGTGGACCTGATGTTAGGCAGTGCCTTTCTCCAAGGATAGATTCATTCTTTCCAAAGCTGATAGGGGCTTCAACTACACATGTATTGTCTCTGCTTGCTGCTTCGCTTCCTGGAGCTGTGACTCCAGTGCCTTCAGTTCTATATTCTCAGTGAGTCGCTCATACGTCTACGAACTGTGATCACTCGGTTGCATACATTCCATGGAAAGGGCATTTATTCTCTCAACTGTGCTCCGGGAAGTTGCTTCTCTTTTATCCCTTACATCCTGCAGAGTGTCGAGTACTGTGCGGAGCTCTAAGTCTATTATTCTTTGTTGTAGTTGTTGGATATATTTTGAAAGCTGCTCTACTTGATGCATGACTCAGTATTATGCCCGTGGTTCTAATCCTATCACAAAGAGAAGTGATCTATTGACTGCTTCTTTCACTTTGAGTTGCTCTACGAGAAACTGTTCTTTTCCTTGTTTCATCTGTGCTTTCTCTTCTTCAAAATTTTCCTGGAGAGCAACCGTCTCCTACTCCGCAACTCGACATTGTTCTACAAGTAATCCTTGCACTTTCTTCAAGGCCTAGGTGGCTTTTTCTATTTCCTCTTGTGCTATTCGAAGGTGACCTTTGGTTGCATCTACTAGTTGATAGAGTTGGGATAGCTCATCTCCCAACTCTTTTTCTCCCGATGGCAGGGGCGCAGTGGAGACTGTGCGACTGGAATGAAGGGCCTATTGTACCCCTCAAATTTTATCCTCAATTCTATTTTACATTTCCTCCTTCTTGGCTTGTTGTTTCTCCATGATTTCCAGTGAAGCATCGTTTAGAGCTTCTATGATGAAATCAAAATCATTGGTGGTGAGGACAGTCTACATCTTGGTCATGGTGGCTCTCTATTTCTTCCAAGAAGAAGGTTTTGGGGGAGAAACCTTCCTATTCTTAAAGGGGTCAACCTCGTCTCTTGGCCATGTTACTTCACCTTTATTCTGTTCATTTTCTACTTCATCATCAACCCCTCAATCAGGTGATACTGAAGCAGTATTTCCCGAGGCACTTCTTAAGTCTTGGACCATTGTAGTCTTCTTCCTTCTGTTTGTTCCAAGTGTGTCTTGTTCTTTGTGACTCGTCTTCGGGCTATCTGGTTCAGGGTCAGACATCTATGCAGGGTTAGTAGAGATAAGGAGTTCTATGTACGAATGGATCATTAGTGATCCCCTCAAGGTCCTCTTCCATGAGTTTATAGTACGAATGGATCTGCTCCTTATGCTCATCGGCTCACGCTGTAATGTAGATGAAATGTCGAACTACATTGAACTTCATCATGGGTCGGAATCTTTGTAAGGTGTTTGGAGTCATGTGAGGTTCATCTTCTATGGATCTCTTCAGCTGAAGGTAATATGTATGAAAAATAGTGTTCGACTGCCACTGTTTCTTCATATCACTCAAATGCCAGAGTGTGGTGAACTTTCCAGCAAGCAACTTGAATGACTCGATGTTCGGGAAGGTCACAACTTTCGGCATTTCTCAGGAAACAAACGTGATGAGGATCAAGAGAAAGCTGAAGTGAAACTTGTAGCCCTGATTTTGCGCTTCGGGATAGTCTTGTTCAAGCTGATTGACTAGGTACTTCACCTAGTTCATATCTAGACCTTCTACACACTTCCCCGAGAGGTCAACGAAAAATCCCGTGACCTGCGTGGGTCTATTATTTCATACCATATTTCCAACTATTAATTGACATGCTAGGTGCACTACACCATTCTAGATGGAAGCTACCTTGTAGCCTCACATCCCCTTCTCGACATCATCGTATGTATCCTTGATATTCTGTGATAGCACGTGATATGTGTTTTTTCCTGCATAGAAATCCTGCGAGTCAGGTCCTTGCATACTCAACCCTGTGATCATATGGATCAGTGTTAGATCGACTATGATACTAAGTAGTTTCCATGGTAACATGAGAGTAGTATCTTGAAACAGGTGTTCACTTCCTAGTGTCTTCCAAAGTGTGGGATTTTCATTACATTCAATAGGGTGGAATATGCAAGGTTCATCGTCCATGGTTGGGGGATTATTGTTGAGTTCTTCCCCTTCATATTGGTTAGGTACTTATATAGGGTGAGCATATTATAGTTCTTGCGATCCCCAAGGTTGAAGTCGTTGAACTTCAACATGGCGATCTTGTCCTGCTACGCTCGAACTATGTGTATCCCCTTCGGGAGGTACGCAGTAACCATGGTGTACTCGAAATATCTTGGCACACTATCATGACTCACCATGCAGGCCAGAGGTGGGATGTAGTCGAGAAATATGGTCAGGATCAGCTTCGCATTGGCGAGGTCATCTCTATGTTTGGTTCTCTTTTCCGTTGATGTTCAGGATGGTCCGGCTCTGTGAGCAGTGGATGGAGAGGCTTGAACTCCTCTTGTCAACAACACTTGTACACCTATAGACATTACTCTCTCAGACATGAATCTCTTAGTCATGAGGTCGATGAGTACTTCCTTCACAGATTATTTGACTGCGCTAGGTTCTTCAAACATACATGCTCGTAATTGAATATATCGGCTTAGAAGAGTAACTAGTCAATGCAATAGGATGGATGGCAAGAGCGCGATGATCACTGTGCGAAATAAACTATTCTGTGGGCTCAGATAAGCATGATTGGAAAAAGTGTTCTCGGTGAATGGTGTGATGGGTTAAATAGATAACTTGGCAACAGATCTCTCCAACGGATGAGAAACCTTCATTAACTCAGTTCTGTCTGTTATGGCGCGGTCCCAATGGTCTAGTGGTGAGATGTTCTGAGCATAAATGGCTTTCTTCCCATTTGGGGCATCGGTATAATGGTTATACTATTCCCAAAAACTATATTTCTTCACCATGGCGAAGTGCCATGTGACGATGTTCTGATATCCCAACAAAGTTCCAATTTTTTAAAATTTCATTGTGTGAAGTTCCCTCTAAAACCTTCTGTAACTTTTCAATCTTAGCTCTCTTCTTACTTAGCTTTCTAGCCTTCTTCCTAGTGATTTTCATCTCGGTATTCCTTTTTCCATTTTTATTCTTATCTCATTTTAGCATAGTAAAATTGCGCTATTGATATTCTTTCCTAAGATTCAATGGTAATACTTATTCTTCATCTGGGGTAGGTACTTCAGTCTTCTGTGGGTCTTCTAGTGTTCTTCCAGCTTCGACATCCAAAGCTCTAATTTTAAACAGCTTCACTCGGTTCTCCTGTTCTTCAATCAAGTGTGTGATCCTCCTAGTCATGAAATCTTTTAATTCTTGCTTCTTCTACTCTAAGACTTCTTCTTCTTTCCTTCTGGCCTGATCTCTTTCAATCCAAGGTTTCCCTACTAACATAGAAAATGGAGCGTTGTTCTCAATAAATTTAACAACTTCAAATTATTCCTTTGTCGAAGCTCCATTGGCATTCATAGATGTCTGGATGAAATTTCCACATAGGTTTATTAGTTTTCCTCTGAATAATCCTATTCCTCCCAATGAAGGAATCTTAGCAGGCTTCCCTAAATTTTACCAAGTTATTTCTGTCATAATATTCACCTGTGTTTCCTCATCCAGAACACAATCAATGTCGAAGTCTCCTATTCTTGTTTCTATGCATTCTTTTTCTTTGAAGATCTCTGATATGCTAACATGTCGGTGGTTATTCAGGGTTTCTTTCAACTATAGAAATACTTTCTCTGATTCTTTCTAGGGTTTTGTCTTGGGTTCAGTTGCTTCACTTTTCTCATGGTCTTCTTGTCTCATATTCATCCTTTCAACCGTAGCAATCATTCTAGGGCAATATAATACTTCATGGTCCATAGCATTACAACAGAGGCAACTAGGTCTTCTTCCAGGGAATTCCTTAGCAAGATGTCCTGGTTTTCTACAACTCTAGCAAAGGGTTAATCCTCTCTTTCTCTTAAATGATCTACAACCTTTCCTGTACTACGCTCTAGGATCATAGTAGCTAACATGCAACAAATTCTTCCTAGGGTCCTGCATCCATTTTTTTGTCCAAACATTCTCTCTATGCATAGGTATAACATATCTTGCACTATTCTTATTAGATCTACTTATATCAAATCTTGTTTCATCTATCAGTGCTCTAGTTTTCAAGATAGGACAAAATCTATCAACCATACCTAGATCCATACTCTAGAAACAAAAATTTCCACTTATCTTACTTCTACAGAGCACAAATCTTTCAAATTTAAAAATTTTCACTATTCTTACCTTTATTAGATCACAGAGCTTGCAGATCGTACCTCTTTTAACCAAGAATTCTAACTTTTACCGTTATCAGGGCACAAAGCTTCTAGATCTTACCTCTTTTCTTCATATCTGACCTCTTTTCCTCAGATCTAACCCTTCATCTTGGCATAGAGCTTCATAGATCAAGTAGAACATTGTGCACTAGGGCAACAGACCTACACACAGAGATTTTCATAGTTTCAGTTCATATCTTCGCACAAATCTTCTTCTTTCTCAATTCCCAGCAATCAAAGTTTCAGGTCCTGGCAAAGGAACCATTTGTTGGCACAGGGACAGGCCCAGGGTTCAACTTTACAACAATGCACCAACAAAACCCTAACTATCAGCCCTTTCGGCAACACTTGCAAAGCAGATGAAGTATCACCCAAGGTAGAGGCAGGGGTGGTTGTAGGACTCAGATGTCTACAACCTTAGCTGGGACATAGATCTATGATTCTAACACTTAACAGATCACTTAGCAGTTAACATTCATCAATATCAAGTTCTTAGTTACAGCACAGTGAAATCCTACTCTCAGCGTAGATAAACCCCAAACTACAGAGCATCACAATATTCATTGAGAGCTAAGGGATTTAAGAACTAAGCATACTTACATAATTCAGATATAACATTCATCCACATCATTAAGCACAAAGCATCAACAGATCTATCTATCATTCATCTATATTAAAGAACTAAGAAAGTAAATAGATAAACACATCAACACATTTTACAAATCATAGCAACACAACATGTACGTGGTTCACCCCCACCCTGGGGCTAAGTCCACCAACTCTTATTCTCTTATATTATCTTTGGTCAATCAGTTACATGCACAGAGCTTCAAAACCCTACTCCACATAGGATAGGAGATCTGTGCACTTTGCTAGATCCTCCTTCCCCGAGTTAGGTTACAACACAAAGCCTCCTCTCGATCTTTTACAGTCTCTTACACTTAGCCTTGCAATTCTTACATAGTATGCACAGAGCTCTTACAATCCTTCGATCACATAGATCAATCACTACTATATCCTACATTGCCTAGATTCTATATATATATTACAAAAGTGGGCCTAAGCATGGGTAAACCCATGGGCCAAATTCTCATACCCGTTACATGATCCCAAAACCCAAAAATCCCTAAAAAGGGTCAGAGATCCCACGATTGTCGCTTCGTCTTGCACTCCGCCTTCGACATCCTATCGAAGTCCCAAAAATAGATCAAACATGACCAAGACTCCTCAAAACTTGGTCAAGGGACAACACCAGTCCTTACCTATCTTCCATCCTTATCTCTCCCTTATTCCCTCACCTCTGCGGGTTAACAAACACCATGGGTTCACTCCCATTATTCCCCCACACCTGCCATACTCCTCCATACCCTCCAACCTACCTCTCTCTCCTCCCTCCTTATCTCACCTACCTCATTTCCTTCATCATTTTTTCAAACTCCCTCACCTCCTCCACTCCCCCAAACCGCCAACCCAACTCTGCCATACTC
>ML780584.1:195277-263093 GCA_009831015.1 Picea engelmannii
TTTATCCCTCTGCCACCATCATATCCCCCCCCCGCTTTTCTCTACCCTCTCCACTTTACCTCACCTCTCATCCACTTATTACCACAACCATTTATCCTAATTTTATTATATCATTAGCCAATGAACATAACTACATGTGGAATCCAATAATTGGTGACATATGGTATCCAAGTATTGGTGACATGTAGCAGTCAAGTATTAGTGACACATTGCAGCTAACTACTAGTGACACATGATGACGTATGGGAGTGTGGCATGTGGCAACCAATTCGGTAGTGACATGTGGTATATCGTAGTGACCTATCATATAGAGACACATTGTGATTATGTGGATCACTGACTCATGTTGACTGGGTGCCTATGGGAGGATAACTAGGCAATTAAAATATTTTATTATTTTATTAATTCTCTAAGGGGTCAAATGACTTAGTCTTCATAACCTTTTTATATTTCACATATGAATCATGGTAAGTTTTTTAGTATATACAATAAAATTTAAAATACTCTCATGAATGTGGGATATGCATTTTCTAACAAAAGTCAAAATTTTTAAAGGAGGAAGGAGAAATTGAAATCAAGGGCCCATATTGCTCCATGAAAACTGATCGATGACTGTTGAGCCTTGATGTTTAGGAGGCCATATATCGAGATCTGAGAATTTGATTTGGGTAAAATTTACCTTTTTGGAAAGGTAATTTGATGAACAATATGATGTAATGGGTTTAAATGGATGAAATTGGCCATGGTTTTCTTAGAAATGAAAAGAACAATCAACAACATGTTTATGAAGTGTTGATAAATATGCTTGGTACCTCGACTTAACAAGCTCGTAACTTGAGATCCAATAACTGAAATTGGGCTTAGGAGGACTCTTTGTAAATATAAGATGATGAATATTTCATATAAAGTGTCTTGCATGGCTTAAAGGTCAAAGAGTTTTCTCAGAAAATAAAAACACATTCCACTTTAAAAAATTCATTCATTTAAAATTTTTGGAAAATAAAGGTTGTTTAAAAACTTTTATTAAGGACCAAAGGGGCCCACTTTAAGACACAAAGTTTAATGAAATAGAGTCATTAATGTGATTTCAACAAATAATTAATTAAATTAGTTATTCAAATAAAGATAAATCCCTAACTGATGACTACAAATAATCAATTATGAACAATTAACCCGAAGATATGGAACGAGACGGAATGCCAATGCGGCTAGGGCCCAAACCCTAGCCGCCACCGCTCTAATTTTTGTTTGCAGGGGCGCTGAGCTTCATTTGTAGCTGTCGATCAAGGTTCCCATCGCTCTCTCTGCATACAGAGTGCGAATCCAGCGCATCCCTCCCGTGTGCACGCGATCTGGAGCAGTGGTAGCCTCTGGTGGTCATCGCCCTGCCAAGATGGCTCCAAATCTGATTGTCGAGAATGAAGAAGATCCTTTGGAAGCATTCAAAGCATTAGTCCACTCGGCAGGAACTAAATCAAAGCCTTCTCTTTTGTCTAATTTTGTTAAGAAGATGGAGGAGATCCCTTCTCTGGAGCTATCTCCAGAGGAGCCTTGCAACCTTGCCCTCTTTCTGGCAGAAAAGGCCCTCATCGAAAAGTTTACGGGGTTATGGCCCAGCCCCAAAATGGTGGAGGCATGGATTGATGAATGATGGAAGCCGCTGATACAGGGAAGAGTTTCTTGGTGTGTAGTAGGCAGGGGTTTTTTTGTCTTCAGTTTCTCAAGGACAGAGGACCGTGATCTAGTTTTCAGATCTGGACCCTATTTCATGGGGTCGAGAGGGCTGTTCTTAGCCCCCTAGACTCTTGACTTCAATCTCGGAGCCGAGATCACCACAGCCCCTGTTTGGGTTAGGATGCCTCACCTCCCCTTACATATCTAGGGGAAAAGCTCTCTGGAGGACATTGGAAATAAGCTTGGGTGTTTCCTGGACAGTGTGGAACCGAAAGGGGAACAGTTTACCTGCGCTCGTATTTGTGTTGAGGTTAACCTAGAGAAAGGCCTACTGGAAGCCATCAAGCTCTCCCTGGGGGAATGGTGCCATATCCAAGAGCTGGACTACGAGCAGATCCCTTTTAAGTGCCTCTGGTGCCATGCATACGGTCATTTTGCAAAAAGCTGCCTCAAAGTCTCTGAGGAGCCAGTACCAGTCAAAAAAGATGATTTTTAGCCAGTATTTAACTGACGAAGGCAACCAAGGTGAAAGGATCTTCTACCCCAAGCTCCGAAGGCCACTCATTTAGCAGAGGCAACTCTAGAAAATAAAAATAGCTTTGATGCGCTGAAGGAAGATGAATCCCTAGATCTAGAAGCAACATCAGTGAAGGAAGATCCTTCGACAGATGAAAGCCTTCCGGACTCCACCCCCCTAGGCCCAGTAGCAGTGAGAGAATTTCGGGCTTCAGATCCGGAACCCTCTGCCTCTGTAGGTCTGACTGTTTCAGTCCCCTCTAGCGATTATGTGGAAACTTCTGAACCTGAAGACAATTCAGTTTCGTCTCCACCCCTTACCTGAGGATGAAAGACCAACAAAGTGCGCAGAGAAAAGGAGGCAGCCTCCAACATTTCTTCAGGCTCTCATAAAAAGTTGGATCCCTTCTTTAAGAGGAAAATTCCACCCCCCTCGGGTTAATGCTTTGCTTCTATCTTCTACTGTGCTCACAGTTTGTGAGAATTTACTCATGTATGCATTTTTTTTCATTTTCTCGAATTAGTTCCAGAAGCAGATGGGATTGGTTTCCCAAGACATTAAAAAGAAGGTTGGCAGCACTGTTAGAGGTCACCAACCTTCTTCATATTTGTAACTTTCTGATTCTGGCTTGCCAGAATGCCGCCTAATGCAACATAACCGTTCTTGTAAAAAAAAAAAAAAAAAAAAAAGATAAATCCCTAACTATTCAACAAGTTAGAAGAGTTGGTTTTGAAAGGAAAGAAAGGGCTTCACCAAAGGGTTAGAGAAGGTTGCATTATTAGAGCAAGAGATCATAAAAGAAGGCTTCAACCATCAATATACAACCAAGCTTCTGGTAAATGAATAGAGATGTCCATCTGATTCACATTTCTTCTTCTACTACACCATTTTCTTAAGGCTTTTTGCTTGTATTTCATAATTGAGCACACGGTTGAGACTCTTGAGTGATTGTCTTGTATTCTTCCAAGAATTTTCTGTTGATTTTTTGTATCTTTGGGAGGTATTCTCACTAGAGGAAATGGTTCCAAGAATGTGGTAATTTTCATTAAAACCATTTTTTATTTTCGTTTAAGTGAAATTGTCTTAGAAATGAGGCTAGGGCCTCATGTGAAAGTTGATGGGCTTTGTGGGCTTGCGTGGGGGTGCCACACCCACAAAGAGGATTAAAATATTCCAATTAAATTGTGAGTTTAGGAAAGGCCCTTAAATTCACTCATTGGACTCCTGTATAAAGGAGATATGTCATTATGACATTAGATCATCATTGTGCATAATGGAGATAACATAAGTGAATCTGCACTTGTGCTAGGAGGCTTGGTGATTTCAGAAAAGGGAAATTCTTCTTCGGGAGAAAATATGGTCTAAGGTTGAGGACTCTATGTTTTATTTTCTTAGTTGGGAAAGGAACACCTCACATGTGGGACATAGATACAATCTCAAAAGAAATATATTGTACGAACTTGAGCGAGTCGTACGAAGTGTCTATATACATTTTTACATGTACACGGGTTGTAATGGGAACAATTGTGTATGTACATGGGTTGTTGTAGGAATAATCGTGTACATCCATATAAGATCTTCTAGGTAGGGGAAGTTCCATACAAGCTCATGCTAGGCAACCTCAGTAGGCTGTACATGTTGTCTACAACATATTCGTGGAAAGCGGATATTTCCAGGATATTCTTGAGGTTTGGTTTTCTGATTTGTATGATTATTGGAGAAAATGGTTGTTCTAAGTTTTGGTGACTTTGGAGGACAAGGTTGTTCTCAAAATTTAGTGATATTGTATTGGCTAGGTGGGATGGTTTTTCCCTTATGAGTTTTTATGATAACAAGATTACAGAATTGAAATTGTGTTTCATATGTATTGATGATTCAACTATGATATTTTTTGTTATTGTTGCATATGTTTTCAGTCAATAATTTTCAGTGTAGAATTGTTCAGTGATAACAGCTAGGGTGTTACTATTGATTCACTAAGAATAAATTCCTCATATTTGAAAATTAGTCACATATAGTTTCATGTGAAAATTGACATGGTATCAAATATTTGGATTTGAAGAGAAGGGGATCATGTTGAGACACATTGTTGGCTACAGCACTGGAAGAGTGTTGTACTTGTTCTTTTTCTTGTTCCGAGAAGGTCAATATGGTGAATACATTGAAGCTTAAGGATAGGTTAGAAGGGGAAACAAACATTTTGGCTTGGAAGGAAAGGGTTCTCCTTCTATTGGATGAGAATGATGTCAAGGAATATGTTGAGAGTGTGGTTGTAGCCCCTAGTGATCCAAAGGAGTTGGAAGGTCACAAGAATAAGGAAGGGAAGGCCAAGCATGTATTGATAGAGTCTATGAAGGACCACTTGATTCCTCACATTGTCGAGAAAGAAAATTCCAAGGATATGTATGATTATTTTGTAGTTCTATACCAAAACAAGAATACTGACATGATGCTACACTTGAAGCATCAACTTCAGATTGTCAGGATTATCGGTGAAGACAGATTTGTCAGTTACCTTATGAATATTACTCAGATATGAGATCAACTCACAGCCATTGATGAGACAGTTTTGGATATTAAGTTGGTGAATGTATCCTTGAGAGGTATTCCCAGGTCTTGGGATCCATTTGTATAGGGACTCTGTGTGTGAGACAAGTTACGAGACTTTGACATATTATGGATAGATTGTATCTAGTAAGATACTCGATTTATATCTAGGGATGATATGGATGGTTTGGTAAACAGTAGCAGTGATGATAACCTGGCCCTTGCAACATGCACTAGAAAGGGCAGAAGGGGTTCTTGAGAGAGAAGAGGTTTTTCAGGGAGAAGGGATTCTCTTGAGAGAGAAGAATCGCCATAGCTGAGACAAAAGAAGGATATTAGTAATATAATATGTTTTGAGTGCCATGAATTTGGTAACTATGCTTCATAGTTTCCACTCACGAGGGGAAAGGGAAGAAGGAAACATGCATCAGTAACAATGGTTGATGAGGTTGCAGATAGGTTCCAGAGAGAGATCTTATTTTTCTTCGACCTTTCAGGGACTGTCTCCATTAGGGAGAGATGGTTGGTGGATACCAAATAATATTTCCATATTATAGGTGCATGAAAGTTTTTTGACACTCTCACAGAGACTGGCTCAAAATTATGTGTGGATATTGGTACGATATCCAAGCACTTAGTATGAGGATTTTGTATAGTATCATTTCTATTGGATTCAGGAGAGATACTGAGGGTGTCAAATGTGTTGTGGGTTCTAGAAATTAGGAGTGTCCTCTCAGTCTCAGAGATTGAGAGGAAGGGATGTCATATATTGTTTTGATATGGGCATGCGTTATTTTTTCCTAGATGGACTAGATTCATATCAGTAGTGGTTCTTGAAGTTAGGGAAGGAAACCTATATAGGCTGAGGGGATAGCCTATGGGTTCTATGACTAGTAGAGGAATATATATAGAGGAGGAGGAATATTTATCTCCACTAGTGGTGAGGAAGATGCCCCACTAGTAGCATAGGTCTAGAGGGAGTTGGTGGCTTCATGAAGAGTGAGGCAGGTGACTTCATGAACAACACCATCTCATAGGGAGCCAACCTTGAGGATATAAGAGGGAGGAAAAACCTCGCAAGATAGTGTAGAGGACAGTGGACATGGAGAAAATGGCCCTATAGGTTGTGAAAAATCAGAGGGAGTCAGGTTTTAGAAGGAACATGAGGTATCAAAGTGAGCCTAACCTTAAGGAGAGACAATTGGATCAGATAGAGATATGGGCATATAGATGTAGTTCCCCCTCGGATTCAGTCGAGAGAGAGACATCTTCTAGGATATACATACATGTGTCAATGGTGGAGGAGGATAGAAAGGAGATTCATAGGTAGGAGGATTCTATGGCATGTGAGACCTCCATGGATGATACATTTGCTTCAATGAGTTTTGCTACAGTACCAAAGGAGGCAACCAATTAAGAGGACTGGGAAGTAGGATTTTCTTCAGTCATAAAGGGAGCATCCAATGAGAAATATTACACAACATGATTTTCATTAGTGACTGAGGATGTGGCCAGTCAGATAGACTAGATAGATGGATGTGTTCAAGTGACTGGGGATGCAACTAGTTAGAAATATTTTTCCTTAGTGATTGAGGATGTGACCTGTTAGACAAACTAGATAGTTAGATGTGTTCCAGTGACCAAGGATGTGACCAGTCAAACAAAATTGACAACAAAACTTATTGTGACAGTATTCAATGACCCATATTACATAACGATAAAGGGAGTAGCTAGTTTGGACTATTGGAGTACATATGATGTGGTAGATCCAAAGCGATATCTACTATGAGTGACAATGGTGCATCCATATGTTGGAGGATGATATACCTCCCTCGCTAAGAGGGAGTGTTAATTTTTTGTAGCTTTGGTAGGTATTCTCACTAGAGGCCAAGGTGTCAGGCATGTGGGAATTTTTTTTGAACCATTTTTTACTTTCATTTAAGTGAAATTGGCCTAGAAATGAAGCTAGGGCCTTAGGGAAAATTTGATGGGATTAGTGGGCTTGTGTGGGGGTGCCACACCCACAAAGATGATTAAAATATTCTAATTAATTATTTATTTTAGAAAGGGATCCTAAACTCACTAATTGGAATCTTATATAAAGGATATATGTCATTGTGACATTAGGTCATCATTTTGTGTAATGGAGATAGCATAAGTGAATCTGCACTTGTGCTAGGAATCTTGGTGATTTTGACAAAGGGAAATTCTACTAGGGGAGAAAATATGGCCTAAGGTCGAGGACTCTCTATTTTCTATTCTTGGCAAGGAAATGAACACCTCACATATGGGAGAGAGACAAAACCTTAGAAGGAAGATATTTATGAACTAGAGTGATTCCTATGAAGTGTACACACAATTTTTTGCATGTACGCGAGTTGTAGTGGGAGAAGTCATGTACGCATGTTGGTTTTTGTAGGAACATTCGCGTGCATCTGTACAATCTCTTATAGGAAGGCATAGGTCCATACAGGATACCGTTAGATGACCTCAATAGGTTGTACATGTGGTATTTATAATATTTGTGGGTAGAGAATATTTCCAAAATATTGTTGAGGTTTGGTTTTTTAGACTTGTATGGTTATTGGAGAACAAGGTTGTTCTCAGTTTTGGTGACTTTGGATGATAAGGTTGTCCTCAAATTTTGGTAATATTGTATAGGCTAGGAGGGCTGGTTTTTCCCTCATTATTTATAATTATAACAAGATTACAAAACTTAAATTGTGTTTCATATGTGTTGATGGTTCATCCATGATCTTTTGTGTTTCCACTGCATATGTTTCATTCAATAATTTCAGTGTATAATTGTTCAGTGATATTAGCTAGGGTGTTAAAGTTGGTTCACTAGGAAGCAATTTCTCAAATCTGAAAATTAGTCACATAGAGTTGCATGTGAAAATTGGCATTTTCTTATATGATCATAGAGTCTTTGCACGCATGTGAATTCTAAATATATTTTTTGTATTGTTGAATATCTTTCATGAATAAAATTTCACAAAGAACTATTTCAGGGTATTTCCCTAATGATTTCTCAGATCTTGGGATTTCTAAGTGTGATATTTTTAAATTTTTCCTATTAAATTATTTTCAGTATTAAATGTAGAACTCTTTTAAACTTCTTTGAGATGGTCAAAACTTTTCTCTTCTTTTTCTTCGGATAAGTTATGGATTTATCCTCTATTTGTATTTGATTTGGAGGGTTGTATAAATGATGTTGGGTATGTATATATTCTGATGTTGAAGCCTTCCTTCAATATTTCTATTGTTAAAAGAATTCGTGTTGCACATAAAGATCATATTTGGTTATTAAGAACCATTCCATGCTCAAATCAAAGCAATAAAGATATGGGGTTTGTTGCCTAGAATTCTTCCTAATCCAAGAGATTCAAGATATATCTTTTAGCCAAAGAGGAGTACCACCTATATAAAAATGCAGGGGGGTTCATATCCTCATGAGGTTGCTGCCTAGATCTTAACTAATTCAAACATGAACATTTTTGGTGACCATACTGGGGAGCCATTTATTTTTTAATATATGAGGTTCCATTTCATGTATGATTTAAGGACCAGGGTCTCCATGATTCAATGTTTTGAAAAGAGGATTCAGGAAGACTACTAGTTATTCTAGATGCACAGGGTTTATGGAAATATTATCCAAATATGTTTGAATGACCTCAAAAATAGTCAAGAACAATCAAATATTAGTGATAATGAACTCCATGTCTATTACATTGAAAGAATTCTTAAAGGCCCTGAAAATTCCATTGGAAAAATTCAAAAATATCAAGAAGATATATATGATGACTCCTGTGAGGAGTTTCTTTCATGTCATAATTCTCATTTACCTTCTCCACCAAGCCCATCAATGGATTTGAAATATTCAGCAAAAGGAATAAGTTCTCAAAGAAGATGGTGATTTCAAAGAACCCCGTTAAACCTACCATAAAAATATTTTTAGATGCCTAACATTCCAATTGAAATTTTTTCCACATTCTTTGGAAATACTTCAAAAGAAGCAGTGAAACACTTGTTTAGATTCAACAGTACATGTGATGTTTTCAATATCATTGTAGACAATGTTACATGTCAATTATTTTAACAAACTCTGCAAGTGAATGGTATTTAATGGTACTGTTCATTAATACCTGGGACCATTACTAGTTGGGATGTGTTAGAAACTTCATTTTTCCAAATGTTTTCCCACCCACCCTCTCCCATAAAGACATAAGATAAGGAATATTCCATACCTTCACATACTCCATACGAAGATCCTTCAAGAAGAAAATTTGAGAATGAAATTGAAGAGCCTCAACCCAATGCACAAGAATATTTTAGCCTTGGAACAGATGATGAAAAGTCACAAGAGCATTGGAAGCAAGAGGAATTGGTGGAAGAAATGAATCTTGAGAACAATGATGAACAAGATTTATATTCCATGAAGGAAAAATTCTTTCAAAAAATTGTCAATGAATCAAGGATTTTGGATGCAGTTAGTAACGAGGAGAATGATGAAAGTATTCTCAGAATGGAAACTCCTCATCCAATCAAAGATAACAACATTCTTGAGCAACCAATAATTGATTATATTGAAACATTGTTTGAAAGTGTTGTTCTCCAAGAAATTCCAACATGTTCTCAACACATATGGTTCAACCTCAACACACTTTAGACATACCCTAGTTATGTGGTACTAGCCTCAATATGTTTCATAATTTTGGAGTTAATTCCAAAGATCAAATGGATACTTGAATGGATCCATTGGAAATATACCTACACCTAAGAGTTTATCTTTCCTCCAAGTAGGATAGGGTAAGTAGATCTTGTATATTGTTTGTACATAGTTTACTTCTTCCATCAAAGTTTTGCAAAACAAAGAGATTACTAAGTGGAGGCGATATTTGAAGATAACTCCATGGAAGAGGAATTAAAAGAACTTATTTTGAATATGAATCCATAGCCCAATGGAGAAGGCATCTGGTCTTTAGATTTTAGTTTTCTCTTTAACCCATAGGAGGTCATTGTCTTACAGTTGTAGCCAGTTGTTGATAAAAAATTGGTCACCTCTATTTTCCCTCTATTGGAATAATAATAAAAAATTACATCAAAAGAAGAAAATTTTTGAACTATTATAAGTTCATTGCATATCCCTCAGTCCCATCTTTGTCACACATTTCTTAGATTCAAAATCCAATGTTTTCATCTGACCAACAAAAAAACACTTCTCAATATGTGGAAAAGCTAGTTTTTCTTCGAACAAATAATTCTTGGAACCATGATCATTCTCATGGAACCATATCATTTATTGGACCTGTTTCTTGGAACCATGTCTATGTTATCTTGGAGCTCTTCCCAATCTCTAGGAACTTCTATTTTTTACACTCCTATTTTTCCATACTTAGTTTCTTTCTTGAATTTCCTATACTCTCCATACTTAGAATTTTCACCTTTTCACTCCACTCTCCTCTCCCCTTACTTCCTCATTTCCCATACTTAGTTTTATTTTACATTTACAACCCAATCCCTATGTATCTTCCCTATTTATCTCTCCATTCTTCTCTCACCTCCATGTTTTCAAAAACACCATGGGTTCACTCCCCTTATTCCCCCAAACCTGCCATACTCCTCCATACCCTCTACCTAGCCTCCCTCTCCTCCCTCCTTATCTCTCCTACCTCATATCCTTCATTGATTCTGTGTAATCCCTCACCTCCTTCACTCCCCCAACCCACCAAATCGAATTCACCATACTCATATCCTCCCCTACATCATCCTACCTCGAGTTCACAAGCTCATGTATTGAGATCCAGGAATCAAAATTGTGCCTAGGAGGACCCGTTGGAAATATGAGATGATAAAGATTGCATATAAAGTGGTTTTCATGGCTGAAAGGAAAAATATTTTACTTAGAAAATAAAAACACAACACAATTTTAAAAAGGAAGTCAATTAAAATGTTTAGAAAATAAATGTTTATTTAAAAACTTTTATTAAGGAACAAAGGGGCCCTGTTGGGCTCGTATTTTGATTTCTTTATTATGATGGTTGAATCCTTTTTCAACCAATATTATATATGCTATTGACCATTTTCAAGGCCTTTTCAAACGATTTTATATCAATTGATCATGGATTTATATCAGGTATGTGTAATCGATGTTTTACAATGATTTTGAGCTAAATTCAATTTAGTTTGATGTTTATAAGGATTTAATGCATGGTCTATGTGTAATAGGGATAGTTCCCAGTCTGATCCTCCATATGGTACCTCATCCGACACTTCATACAACACCCCATCCGGTACGTGATCCGACACTCCATCCGACATGTGATCCAACACTCAAAGCGCAAAGGAGTTGACGGTTGGTACATTGGCAGCATGTGGTGGGCGAATCAACGATCTAGGTTTTGTGCCCCCTCGTGGCCTCCATCTATAGAGCTCCTTACACCTTAGATTGGGTAGTTATTCTAATCGTTGAGTGGCACATAGATTTTCTAGAAGCCAAAGTTGTTAGAGCGCATTTAATGGATTTTTCATTTTTAGAGGAGGTCGACCCTTCTAGTGATCGACCTCTCATACTGTAATTGACCTATAAACACCACCAGCAGTGGCAAGACCACATAATTTTTTTTAAGAAGAATTTTGTTGTATAATTAAGACAGTTTCTTTGCAAACTTGTGTTCTAGACTACATTTTTAATTAATGACAAAATCGTGTTGAGTTAAGCTTGTGTTTTGTTGTTGAAGGGTAGCCACGACCTGCTGGGGGGCCCACCAATGGTCCGGGTGACTGTATAGATAGATATATCATGTGTTTTATTTTCTTAGTTAGAATTTTTACTTGTTTCCTTGTTGTATGCATTTTTCAGTTTTAATTACTATACATGTTAATTGTAATTTAATTGTCTAATCCACCTTTCTTTAAATTGCATATTGCTTATAGGAGATGGTTATTTGTCATGCTGTGTTTCTTATTTCTTAGCAATTGTCCCGCAGGATACTAACTTAGATGATGTACTAAAGTTTTAATTTGGTTTTGGTGATTAAAATAGAGTAGTATGTGAACAAAGGATTAGTGTAAGCAGAGTTTTGATTTAGGATCATTTGAAAGCTTCAATGGATTAATAGTTGCAAGTTTTATTAGTTGTAATCAAGCTAGATTTAATTATCAGTTCAGTTATGTTTTCATATATCTATTTTTTTCATTAATCTTGTTTTAGTATGCTAGGATAGAAATAGATTTTGGGGTTATGTTTCTAAAATCATTCTAGTTTGAAACCTGAGTTTTAATGATAGGATTAATCCAGTTTGATTTATAAATTCTCAGTTATAGATTTGGATTGAAATTTTAATTAGGATATTGTATTTGAATTAAGATTTTTAATCATAAGTTAATAAGTTTGTAAATTTTCTTAAGTTAGCATAAGAGTGTGATTGAATTAGTATAAGAGTGTTTTAATCATTGATGATTGATGCATGAAATTTAGAGATAACATGGATTTCCAAGTGTTAGAGAAATTTCTTGTAAGCTGGGTTAGAATGAAAAGGAGTGGGTTAAAAACCCACATACCCTAAGTACCAGAATCAAAATGTGCCTGTGGTAAGCAGCAAGAAAGTTTGGACGGCAGAAATTCATGCACCCGGATCAATGACGCACAAAGGATTCTGGAGCCCCCCTACCTTTATACCTTTAAGCGGAGGGGGGGGGTCCGGAATCAAGGGTGAACTTCTTCAACGGCTACGATTGAAGCACCTGGATCAACGACGCGCAGGGTGATTCCGGACCCCCCCCCCGCCTTTCTACCTTTAAGCGGAGGGGGGGGGTCCGGAATCAAAGACACATCTCTCCAACGGCTGCGATCAAAGCGCCCGGATCAATGGCGCACAGGCAATCTGGACATCCTCTGTCTTTCTATGTTTAATCAACGTGGGGCCCCCTTCCTTGTCGCATCATCTTGCCATTTGTTCTCCACCTAACTGTGCAATGAGGCTCGCTCCCTTTAGCCCTTTCCTCGTCCTCCGACATCTATTCATCTCCCCTCTTCTGGTATGTGTGGTCCCTTCACCATCTCATCATCCACTCACCACCTGCCATGTGTCCTGCTCCCTTCCACGTCAGCCTCCCACTAAAATGTGCCTGTTATATCTTGTCTCCTGCCCACTCCGCTTCTTTCCTTTCGCCATGTGCTTTCCCCTGTAACCTCTCTCACACCCTCATAGTTTTGATGCCACCACTCCCATCATACGCCCCATCCTTCACGTTGGCCTCCGCGCCTAGTCATCAGGACTGTTCAGCTAATCCAGGTGGCAGTGTAAAGGGTCTTCCACGTCCCAAAGGTGTTGAGTTGGCCGAGCCATCCTCAATCCCAATAAAGTAGTTATTAAGGTAGTTGGTGGTGGTTAGACATCGCCTCCACCATAATGGGAAAGTCCAGTGACGAATTAAAGGCACTTCGATTCACCCACGGAGCTGTCAGAAGTTTGATTGTGTCTGCCATAGGTGCATGATCATTCAGAGACTACAGCTGCAGATTTCCAGAAGCCATGCAGACGCAATGTGTTTAATGCATCATCTCAATTTTGTTGTTGTTGTTGTTTTGAGTATATGTAGGAGTTTTCACCATTTTTGTATCTATCGATGGTAGAGAAAAGCTCCCGACTGTAAAGTTTTAACAACCATTATAGTTTCCTGGTTGTGCATCTGTTTCTGAGATTTCTTGTTTTATGACAAACAGTTTCCTTACTCCGTCTATGTTTTCATCTCATACCAGAGAGTTCATGATTGAATGATTCGCATGAATTGTTGCAGTTATGTTATGATAAAGGATTTGTTGTTACATTATTGTATTTTCTGGTCTTCTGTGTTTGAATGTAAGAGGATATTGCGTTTGGACGCTTTCTTCTCCAGTCTGTTAGAAACCTGATGTTTATGACGGACCTTCACACTCTTCTCATACAAGTATTCCCCCTGCTCACCCTTATTACAACTCACTGTTTGAAGTTTATCTAAGACCTCATTTTCTCATGTATGCCTGGCCTAGTTGCAAAGTTGAGACAATATTGTTCTGAGTTTCCTTCCATTTGATCATCCCTTTATAAAAAAATCATGACATTAAACTGATGGGTGTCAGGCTCTGCTCCTGCTGCAATCCAGGAGTGACTTCCGACGCTAACATTTCTGGTGCCATTGCTAGGGACGAAGTTGAATGTTTTCCCCGAGATTGAACGACGATGATCAGCTAATTCTGAAGGTGCATCAGATATCAGAACTATTGAGATTGCTACTGTGCACCTGGCGACTCCATTGTGACGACTCCACTGCGGTGAACATGTTGGGTTAGTTGTGGCTTCCAGCGGTAGACACACACGGTCCCATCCACAGTTTCCTCTGGTCATGACTGAAGAAGACCCGAAGGTGATTATCAAAAAAGGGAAGCCCTATCAAGGAGAAAGCTTCGCCACCGAACCAGGTATTTCCCCACCTCCTTCTGTAAAAACTCCATTTTCTTGTTCACATCTTCCTAGCCATCATTTCTCTGAGGTTTCCCATTTTCTGAATTTTGGGAGTGCTCCTGCTGAGTTTTCTCCTCCTGGTCTGGTATCAGAAAGAGAGATCCTTGTCACTCCTCCCTCCCTAGAAGTTGTGCCTCAGCACAAACCTTGGGCCTCAGAAGGTTTCACCACCCCTCCTGTTATTACTATTACTACACAGGGTGAAGCATCTGTGAATTCAAGTCCCTTAGCTCTCTCTCTGTTTTCCCTATTGTCTCCCTCTCCTTCAGGGAACCCTTTCCTAGTACCTCCTGTTCACACTCCTTCTCCTCCAAGCTCTCCTCTACCTAATACTCCCATGGCTAGCGCTAATCCCCCTATGACCAGGATGGAGGCTATTATAGCCACAAGGTATGCTCCCCTTGTGTTACCTCAGCCCCTCAATTCCCTCCTGGCAGATGGTTACCTCAAGAAACTACCCAAGTTCACGGGTGAAGGGGATGTAACTGTAGATGAACACCTAGAAGTATTTTATAGTTTCACAGATGATAATGTCATCATGCATGCAGACATATGGATGAGGATTTTTGTCCATAGCCTCCAAGGCAAAGCTAGAAAATGGTTCAAGGCCATGCCTCCTGGATCTATTGATGGGATCGAAGCTCTAGATAGTGCCTTTTTGAGACAGTGGGGAGACAAAAAATATTTCATGTATTATATGACAGATTTTGGATCTTTGAAGAGAAATTAAGGAGAGTCCGTCTCTGACTTCTCCAAGAGATTCAACAAAATGTATAATAAAATTCCCACTGAGATAAAGCCTTCGGAAGCCTCAGCTAAGATCACTTATGCTAGTGCTTTTGATCCTGATTTATGCCTACTATTGAGAGAGAGAAGAGCCACTACCTTGGCCCACATGCAGGATGCAGCCGTGGAAGTAGAATCTAACATATTGGTTGTTGATCGACTCAAGAACGTTGTTGATAGAAATATATCTAAGAAAAAGCCTAAAGCCTCCCCATCCAGTTCCTCTCCCATGCCCCATCAGGTAGATGAGACAGCCAGATTACTAAAATCACTTTCTTCCAGGATGGAAAGGTGGGAGTTAGAAGGGAAGCCCATGTACAGAAATCCCCAAAATGATGATAATAGAGGTTTCAGGAGGCCTAATAACAATGGACCATAGGCCTTCATAAGAGAAAAAAGGGGAAAAGACAGAGAGGATCAAATGATTCAAACCCCCTTCCAAAATAACCTGGTTACACATGAAGAAGGAGAAGAGATAGACAAGTTCAACCCCGAAATTCATTGTGTTGAGGAGGCTCCTCCTTTTCCCCATTTGACTCAGTTTGCCTATGAAAAATCCCTAATGAATGCTCAAATACATGAGTTAGGTAAGGGAGAGAGGGTCGGCCATACTTCTAACCAATACAATCTCAGGTCAAGAATGAAAGAAGGAGACTTTGACAACCAAGACCAGCCCCTCATAGCAGATAAGCCTATTAAAAATGCAGTAACCACGACTAAAGAAAAGAGAACTCAGAGTACTTTGCCAGTAGCCAAAGAACCTATCATTGAGGTAAGGGAAGCTCCCAAGCCTTTTTCCTCTTTTAATTTTGAGCATGAAATTCAAAAGATCAGGATTCCCGTCCCCATCTCTAAGCTGGTTAAAAATGAAGATTTTAAAAGGTCCCTCTCTAAGCTGCTACAATCTGAGTCCCCTCAGCCTCCCTCTGACTCAATGAACCTTCAAGATAAGAAGTTAGCCGTCATCCTAGGTCCCATGATAGAAGACAGAGATGATTCCTCTCCTCCCTTCTACACCTCCCTAAACATACATGATAAAGTGTTGCATAATTGCCTCATGGATTCAGGAGCTTCCCATAACCTTATGCCCAAGATAGTCATGGAAGAACTAGGACTAGAGGTGACCAAGGCCTATCATGATTTGTACTCTTTTGATTCGAGAAGGGTGCAATGTCTGGGAGTCATCAAGGACCTAGTGGTTTCTTTGTTTCAGCTGCCCATGAAAAGTGTGGTCATGGACATTGTGGTAGCTGACGTTCTCCCCAAGTTTGGCATGCTGTTGTCAAGGTCTTGGATTAAGAGACTTGGAGGAACATTAAAGATGGATCTCACATATGCCACCATTCCAGTTTTTGGAGGAGAACACAGGAGGTTGTACAGAGAATCCCAGCTAGCCTATATTGTCAGTGATGAAGTGAACCCCACTAATCACCCCATCTTTGCACTTGACACTGATTTAGGGTCTAGTTTGTTACAGATCACTGAAACTCCTGAGGCCCCTTTACAGATCAGAAAACATCCCATTCTTAATTGGGAGATGCCTTCTCCAACCACCTCTATTTGGAAGATGTTCTTTGATGGAGCTTCCTCCAGTGTAGGTGCAGGTGCCGGAGTGGTTTTCATATCGCCCTGTCAAGAGACCATATCTATGTCATATAAGCTAGAATTCAAAATCACCAACAATGTGGCAGAGTATGAAGCTCTCTTTTTGGGTATGAGGGCTGTGAAAGAAATGGGAATAAAGGAGATGGCTGCGTTTGGAGATGCAGAATTGATCATCCAACAGGTAAAAAATGTTTATCAGGCCAAGCATCCTCGGCTCAAGAATTACAGGAACGAGGTATGGGACCTAGTTGATAATTTCTTCTTGGCTTTTAACATTTCTTTCATTCCAAGGGACGAAAATGCTCCAGCTGACTTTTTAGCTGTCACAGCTAGTTTGCTCGAAGTTCCTATGCTGCCTATGATCAGATCTAATATTGAAATAAAATATAGACCCTCTGTACCAGACAATGTCAAGCATTGGAAGGTATTTGAAGATGATCTGGAAATCGAAAAATTTCTCCAATCTGTTGATGATTTTTCTGCATTGCACATTGACGAAGATCCTGACATGGAAGGGGACCCCCACCCTGAGGTGTTTTTAAATAAAATCGCTAATCATTAGATTATTCAACTACCGATCAATTACATCCCGAGAGGACTAGTCCTGTTAGAAATATTGTTCAATGAGAATGATGTGGCAGTGAAGGGTAGAATTTCAGGTGATGATGCTGACACAGCTGAGTGCAACATTGGCACACCAGAGGAGCCCAAGTTTGTCAAGTTGTCAAGAAGTTTGATCGGGGAACAGAGGAGTGAATATACTGAGCTGATGAGAGAGTTTTCTAATGTGTTTGCATGGACCTATGAAGACCTCAAGACATATGACACATCAGTCATTGAACACAAGATTCCACTAAAGGAAGAGGCTAAGCCGTTTAGGCAGAAACTAAGACAAATAAATCCCATGTTGTTGGCTGTCATGGAGAAAGAAGTGAAAAAGTTGTTAGAAGCCTAGATCATTGTCCCCTTAAGATATTCTGAATGGGTAGCCAATTTGGTCCCAATAAGAAAGAAAAGTGGGGAAATCAGACTCTGTGTTGATTTCAGGAACCTGAATAGGATCTCGAGGAAAGACAATTATCCCCTACCCAACATGGAACACATATTGCAGAAGGTCACTGGTGCTTCTAGAATATCCATGATTGATGGCTTCTCTGGTTACAATCAGATATCAGTCATGCCTGAGGACAGAGAAAAGACAACCTTCACCACTCCTTGGGGTACATTCATGTGTGCCAAAATGCCTTTCGGATTGATGAATGCAAGAGAAACATTTCAGTGAGCCATGGACATAGAATTCATTGGAGAGAAGGACCAGTTTGTAGTGATCTATTTGGATGAAATCACAATCTTCTCCAGGTCAGAGAAGGAGCACCGCTTCCACTTGAAGAAAGTTTTCCTGAAGTGTCGGAGGTATGGCTTATCTTTAAACCCCAAGAAATATTTGTTTTCTATGAAGGAGGGGAAACTATTAGGCCATATAGTGTCAGTAGAGGGAGTGAGAATTGATCCTAGTAGGATAGAGGCAATTCAAACCCTGTCACCTCCCAGGTCGAAGAAGGAAGCTCAGGCTTTTTTGGGGAAGATAAATTTTCTGAGGAGATTGATTTCAAATTTTGCTAAACTGGTGAAACCCATCATAGCCATGCTCAAGAAGGGAAATGAAGTGAAATGGACTGCTGAACCTAGGGAAGATTTTGTCCAAATAAAAAGGGCATTGAATGAGGCGCCTGTGCTGATCAGTCCTGACTATTCCAAAGATTTCCTGATCTTTTCTTTTGCCTCTTGTGATACAGTAGCGGTGGTTTTGTTGCAGAAAAATGGGGAAGGACGAGAACAACCCATTGCCTTCTTCAGCAAGGTGTTGAGAGATGCAGAAGTCTGGTACGAGATCATGGACAAGCAGGCCTATACATTGGTGAAAGCTCTCAAGATTTCAGAGTCTATGTCTTGCACTCAAAGATCACTGCATATGTTCCTTCGGCTTCTATGAAGGACATTCTTATATAGCCTAACATAGACGGAAGGAGAGGTAAGTGGATTCCCAAGATTGTAGAGTTTGATCTAGAGATTAAGCCCACCAAGTTGATAAAGGGGCAGGGTTTAGCCAAGTTGTTGGCCGAATCCAATTGCAAAGACTTGAGGATTAACTTCATCAATGAGCAAGCTGAGTCATCCAATAAGCATTTTCAGGGTACCTTATCACTAGCAACATGCGCCTGGTACAAGGATATCTTGTATGTTCTGCAAGAATTGAAGCCTCCTGATGGATTGGGAAAAAGTAAGGCCAGAGCTTTAAAGCTCAAAGCAGTTAGATATTGCCTCATTGACCAAGCCTTGTACTGGAAGGACCCCCTAGGGGCATTGTTAAGGTGTCTGGACCCGCAAGAGGCCCAGAAGGTTATGTTTGATTTCCATAGTGGTCTCTATAGGGGTCATCATTTCTAGAAGACCACAGCCCACAAAATCCTTCGGGCTGGGTACTACTAGCCCACTTTATTTCCTGATGTCTGCAAAGAAATCATAGCTTGCATCAAATGACATAATTTCTTAGGAAAGCAACAGCTCAGATCTCTGCCATTGGAGCCTATAGCAATTTCAGCTCCCTTTTAGCAGTGGGGATTGGACTTCATCGGAGAAATTCATCCTCCCTCAAGTGGCTAGCACAGATGGATTCTGACCACAACAGACTATTGCACCAAATGGATAGAAACTCTACCCACCAGAAGCACTTCTCACAAAGTGATTATCAACTTCCTGGAAAATATTGTAGCCAGATTTGGTTGCCCCAGCAGAATTGTCACTAATAACGCTACCCCCTTCAGGTTTGAGCCTCTAGTCAAGTTATGTGAACAGTTTGAGATTTCAATGATTCACTCTACTCCCTATTATCCTCAAGGAAATGGATTGGCAGAGTCCTCCAATAAAAGCCTGATCAAGCTCATCAAGAAGCTACTGGAGGACAATAAAAGGGCCTGGGACTCAAAACTCAAATTTTCTCTATGGGCTGATCGGGTGACAACAAAGAAATCCCTGGGTGTTTCACCTTTCCAACTTGTTTATGGGACAGAGGTTGTTTTCCCTACTCAGCTCGCCTTATCTGTGGCAAATTTCCTCTAGGACCTTGAAGGAGAGCCTGACCATATGGTCAGAAGGATTCATCAAATGGTGGAAGTGCAGCAGATCAGAGAATAGGTCATGGACAGGGCCTACTATCACTAGTAGAAGATCAAACAGGCTTTTGATAGGAAGCGCAAAAAGAAATATTTCAAGCTGGGTGATCTGGTGCTCAAATGGGATGCACCCAGGAAGGAAAGGGGAAAGCACAGTAAGTTTGATGCCCTCTGGGTTGGGCCTTTCAATATCTCTGAAGTATTTGAAAACAACACTTACAGGTTGCAGGATTTGGAAGGCAAAGAAGTTTTTAATGGCCCAATAAATGGGCATTTCTTAAAGGAATTTTTTTTGTGAGCCGCAGTCGGCTCTTTTGTTTTTGTAAATATTTTTTTTGTTTTCAACTTAATAAATGACTCCATAGCCCAACAATAAGGCACTGAATATGCAAAAAGAGTCCTTAGAGCATCACAGGGACGACTCTATCCCCCATGGAGCCTAATGTTAGCGACATTTCTTGTAAGGTGGGTTAGAATGCAAAGGAGTGGGTTAAAAACCCACATACCCTAAGTACCGGAATCAAAATGCACCTGTGGTAAGTGGCAAGCAAGTTTGGACGGCAGAAATTCGCGCGCCCAGATCAACGGTGCACAAAGGATTCTGGAGCCCCCCCCGCCTTTCTACTTTTAAGCGGAGGGGGGGCGGGTCTGGAATCGAGGGTGCACTTCTTCAGCAACTGCGATCGAAGCACATAGATCAATGGCGCATAGGAAATCTGGACATCCTCTGTCTTTTTGCGTTTAATCAACGTGGGGCCCCCTTCCTTGTCGCATCATCTTGCCATCTGTTCTCCACCTGACCTTGCGATGAGGCTTGCTCCCTTTAGCCCCTTCCTCATCCTCCGACATCTATCTATCTCCCCTCTTCTGGTATGTGTGGTCCCTTCCCCATCTCATCATCCACTCACCACTTGCCATGTGTCCCGCTCCCTTCCACATCAGCCTCCCACTAAAATGCGCCTGTTATATCTCGTCTCCTGCCCCCTCTGCTTCTTTCCTTCCTCCATGTGCTTTCCCCTATAACCTCTCTCACACCCTCATAGTTTTGATGCCACCACTCCTGTTATACGCCCCATCCTTTGCACTAGCCTTTGCACCTAGTCATGAGGACCGTTCAGCTAATCCAGGTGGCAATGCAAAGGGTCTTCCACATCCCAAAGGTGTTGAGTTGGCCGGGCCATCCTCAATCCCAATAAAGAATTTATTAAGGTAGTTGGTGGTGGTTAGACATCGCCTCCACCATAATGGGAAATTCTGGCGACGAATTAAATGCACGTCGATTCGCCCACAGAGCTGTCAGAAGTTCGATTGCGTCTGCCATAGGTGCACGATCATTCAGAGACTGTAGCTGCAGATTGCCAGAAGCCATGCAGACGCAATGTGTTTAATGCAGCGTCTTGATTTTGTTGTTGTTGTTGTTTTGAGTATATGTAGGTGTTTTCGCCATTTTTGTATCTATCGATGGTAGAGCAAAGCTCCTGACTGTGAAGTTTTAACAACCATTCTAGTTTCCTGGTTGTGCATCTATATCTGAGATTTCTTGTTTTATGACAAACAGTTTTCTTACTCCTTCTATGTTTTTGTCTCATACCATAGAGTTCATGATCGAATGATTCACATGAATTGTTGCAGTTATGTTATGATAAAGGATTTGTTGTTACATTATTGTATTCTCTGGTCTTCTATGTTTGAATGTAAGAGGATCTTGCATTTGGACTCTTTCTTCTCCAGTCTATTAGAAACCTGATGTTTATGACAGACCTTCACACTCTTCTCATACAAGTCTTCCCCCTACTCACCCTTATTACAACTCACTGTTTGAATTTTATCTAAGACCTCATTTGCTCATGCATGACTAGCCTAGTTGCAGAGTTGAGACGATATTTTTTTGAGTTTCCTTTCATTTGATCATCCCTTTATAAACAAATAATGACATTAAACTGATGGGTGTCGGGCTCTTCTCCTGCTACAATCCAGGAGTGACTTCCGACGCTCACACCAAGATACTTAGTGTTGCTTCTATGATGGAAAATCTTTCGTTAGATTGGTTGATTCACACTTTCCATTTCTCTATAGAATTCAACATCGAATTAATCCCTCTTGAACTATCACTAATAGTCAGATGCCATCATGATGTTATTTGGCATCGAAGACATAATCATCATCATCTTTGAATTTTCTTTTCTTGTTATTGCAAATTAAGAATAGTTTGATTGATTAGAATCTGAATACAGTCATGATGCTTTTCGCTTAAGTAGATTAAGATTTATCCTTTGCAAAATAGAAACTTTTATGAGTTTGTTTTAAGAACAGAATTTAGTTGTTGAAATTGTCTTGATCGGTTAGTTGTTTGTTTTCTTATTTGATTAAAGATAAAATACCAAAAGTAATTTACTTTTTGTTGCTCATTAGATTGAATAGATTAACTTGTTTAAAGTAGGTTATGGTTTTCTTCTTTATAAATAATCCATCAATCCATTGTCTGAAGCTTCTTAGGTTAAATAGTTCAAGCTCATTAATATGATTTGCTAATTGATAAAAATAAAAGATTCATTTCTTAAGTAGATTGATCCTTAGATAGACCATCCCCTTAGTTAGAAAATACTTCCATTAATTTTTTTTCCTTGGTTCATACAGTGCCACAACTCTAAGTTTACTTACCTTGGGTTGACAATTTAATTGAGGGATTTAGTGCATATAAAATAGCCATCATTTTTGGTATTGTTTTTGGGGAGTTGTCTTAAGGTAGGAAATAGTTAGGGAGTAGATCATTTCTGAGCCTTAGCATTAGTTTGGTGGCAAGGGAAATTTAATACAAGAGGTAAGAACCTGTGCATCTGTTATAGTAGGTTCCCCCAAACCCAATTGTAGTTTTTCTTTTTATTTTATTTCATGAACAAACCTAGGGACCCAAAGAGAAGATACATTAAAACCAAACCAAACCCTTCATTCAAGGTTCCTTCGAACCTTTTTGGAGGAAGGAACACTCGACCCATAAACTCCACAGGACAATACTGGAAAGTAGGGGTTAGCTCAACCCAAAGAGCTAAAGAAGTCTCTGAAGAGATCAAAACAGAGAACACTACAGAGCAGAAAATTGAAGCATCAATAATAGTGGGACAGGAGGAAAGACCACTCAGGACTTCATTAGAACCAACCAACACAACCTTTTTTTTTCACCACCATCAGGATACCCTAACTTTGTAGACATCATTGACCCTGAACAGGTGAATACTATGTTTGGTATTTCAGCCAATATAATTGTTTCCTAAGTCGAAACAAAAAATTTGGCAGCAATAGTTTCGACTGACTCGAGTAAAGTCCCGGGCATCCAAGCAGTAGGAATACCTTTCCATCAAAGGGATACCTTTCCTAGAAAATAACCTTTGGATGCCTTGTTATCTTCAAGAATAAAACCATTTAGGTACTCTATTTTTGGAAACCAAACCAATATGGATGATCAGGAGGATCACAACCATGTAAGACACAAGGAGGGAGAAGAAGTTGGTAACCAAACCGAAACCACCTTTAGGTTTCCAATTTTGGATACCACATAGAATGTCACTATGAAGAACATTACACTCTTGGAACTGCCCACTTTTTACGGTATAATCAGTGAAGACCTGAATACCTTCCTATTTGAGTTTGACATCTTGTGTAGGAGCTACAAATACTTAAAATATGCCCAAAAACTAAAAAAATTTCCTGCCACCCTCAAGGATTCTGAACTAAGATGGTTCATGGGGTTGAGAGAATCTAGTATTAGGTCTTGGGAAGGTATGAAAGATATATTTCTTAATAAATACCAAGACTACTACAAGTCCAAGGATTCTTTTAATGATATTTTCAAAATCCAACAGTTAGAGGATGAGAATATCGAGGATTATATCGAATGGTTTTCTTATATCTCACATAAATCGAAGTATCATGACCTTCTAGATGATGCAGTTTGGACTATTTTCCTTAAATTAATTTCAGAATAATACTTAGAGATACTTAACCTAATGGAATTAGGTGACATATCCCATAAACCATTTACCAAAACAAGGAAGAGTGTTCAGGATCCTTATAGTAGAAACATAAAAGCAGTTAGTTCAAGTGGTATCACAAAGGTAGAGATAGGGAACCTCTTAGATAACTTCAAAATAGATATCTTAAGTACAATAGGTTCTTAGTTGGACACCCTAAAGATTAAAAAGAAATAGAAGGAGGAAAATGCAATAAGGAGTATATTTTTCACAAGATGCAGGAGGAAGCATTCCTCAAGTGAATGTCCATTAGATAATATTTTAGTTTGTGGCTTCTGCACTAAAGACCACTCAACTGAAAAGTGCCCGTCATTTCCCAGTTTGTTAACCATCTACAGAAGTGGGGATCCTAGGGAGTCATCCTACATGCCTACGAGGCCATGGAAACCTAGGAGTCAACCTACATACCCAAATATATAGCCTCAAGTTCCACCCTATTATCAACAACCACAATAGTCAAACTCACCGAGTTGGAAAAACTGGTCTGCATAGTATCACCATATTTGGCTACAAGGATGGAGAGGAGGGAATAACCAAGGAAGCCCTCAAGCTCCACATGTCCCTATGCCCACTCATCCTTACCCTCATTTTCCACCAAATATCCCACAGCTTTTGCTAGGTATTGTTCCCCCACCTTTACCTCCTATTCCACAACAACCGCAACAATACCAGAATGCAAGCTCCCCAAGACCAAAATTATTACCGACACAACTAGTGCCCAATCCCAATAAAAAACCTACTCAACCTCTTCACAATGTTGAG
This sequence comes from Picea engelmannii, assembly GCA_009831015.1. NCBI lineage: Eukaryota > Viridiplantae > Streptophyta > Pinopsida > Pinales > Pinaceae > Picea > Picea engelmannii. The sequence goes on from ML780584.1 coordinate 219,876, forward strand.
ATGAAATCCTTTCTAACATATGTTATTTCTCCTATTCCATTGCAGGAGATTCAACTAAGGTCGAGAAACGTTTTGGACATGCAGAGGCCTTTACTAGTCATCCAGGAAGAAGAAGAAGAGTAAACCCCCAAAAAACCCATGGATGACACTAAGTGGGAAGATGTTATCATTCCTAAAGACCAGGAACCCAAGCTTCCACAAAATGAACCTTCACAAATTACAAAGGCCCCTCCTTATCTAGAAAGATTAGTGATTGAGAGACCTACCACTCGACCAGAATTTGACATCTTGAATGAATTGAAGAATATCTGTGTCAAAATTCCCTTTCTACAAGCCATAAAGGACATTCCAATTTACAGTAACGTGGTCAAAGAATTGTGTATTAAGAAGCCAGGAAGGAAGCATAAGGGTCCTCGAATAGTACATGTGATAGGAGAACTCTCTGAGTACATATCAGAGCAGCCTAGGGTTGCAAAATATGGGAACCTAGGGAACCCAGTAGTGACCATAACCATTAATAAAATTCCTATCATAAACACTCTCATAGACCTAGGGAAAGCCATCAATGTTATGAATGTTACTACCTTGGAGGAATTACAGTTAAAACCTCTTCCTAGACCTACCCAAACTATTTTGGAATTAGCAGATAAGACAAAGGTTATCCCTAAAGGAATCTTGGATGATATCATAGTTACATTAGCCTCATGGGAGTACCCAGTAGACTTTCTTGTCATTCATTTAAAGGATCCTACCAAAGGACATCCCATTATTTTGGGAAGACCTTGGTTGGCCACAACCAATGCATTTATTGGTTGTAGAGAAGGAGAAATGACCATCTCAAGTGGACTCTCTATACAGAAGCTCACCATATACCCACCAACTAAACCTATCATGGAAAATCTATGGTGGCTTGAATGTCCATATGAGAATGAGGACTGAGAAGAACCCATGTTTCCAAGTGATCATTCTTGGGGCACTTTAGGAGAAAACAATGAAAAATGTGCTAAACCAGTTTATTTCTGCTATTATGTGTGTTGATTTTCCACAATATTTTCCCCAATTTGAGTACATGTTTGGGGAAGAATTTGAGGAACAGTTGGACCCATCGATTTTGTATTCAACATGTTTTATCTTTGAGATAGATGAGTTTGCCACATATTATACCATTCCTTATGAGATTAGTTCATGGAAATGTCTACATATAAATTCTGGACTAGATGAAGACCAACAAAAGCAGTTAGTAAATGTCCTTAAAGAAAAATCAGGGGCATTCACATGGGAATACACTGACATGAAGGGTATACACCCTGACACGTGCATTCATCACATATATACCTAGGGAGAAGTAACACCTGTTAGGCAACCCTAGAGAAGGATGAACCCAACAGTCAAGGATATAGTAAAAGAGGAGATACAAAAGTTATTGAATGTCGGATTTATTTATCCCATCTCCAACAGTAAATGGGTATCCCCTCTTATAGTAGTTCCAAAGAAAGTAACTGGGAAATGGATAATTTGTGTCGATTTTCAGGAACTTAATAAGGCCACTCTAAAGGATTATTTTCCTCTTCCTTTCATTGACCAAGTCTTGGATATTATGTCAGGAAAGAAATAATTCTTATTTTTAGATGGATATAGAGGGTACAACCAAATTCTCATAGCACCTGAGGATCATAACAAGAATACCTTCACTCGTCCTTGGGGCACCTATGCCTATAGCCTCTTACCATTCTCCTGCAACATTTCAACGAGCAGTACTAGAGATATTTGTTGATCTTATTCATGATTGTGTGGAGGTATACATGGATGACTTTACAGTATATGGCAATAATTACCAGGAATCCCTAAATAATATAGAAAAATTCCTTATCAAATGTCAAGAGATGAACCTATCCTTAAATCATGAAAAATGTAAAATGTTGTTGATTGAAGGAGTGGTCTTAGGACATCACATTTCATATAAAGGGATTAAAGTCGATTATGCTAAGATTGAGGTAATCATCAGACTTCCACCCCCCAAGACTCAAAAAGAGGTGAGAATCTTTCTTGGACATGCCGGATACTATCGACGATTTATTGAAAATTTTGTGAAGATTGTTGCACCCATGTTTGGATTTTTAATTAAACATGTTGATTTTATTTGGACTAAATAGTGTCAAACTGCCTTTGAAACTATGAAAGCTAAGTTATTTGTGGCACCAGTTCTTAGGATGACCAATTGGGATCTTCCATTTCACATATCCATTGATTCCTTTGATACTGCAATAGGAGGATTATTATGAAATAAAGAAGACCATTAGTCCTATGCCATTAATTTTGTGATTAAAAACTTGTCCCTTGCCGAGTTAAACTATACAGTTACCAAAAAGGAATTCTTGGCAATGGTACATGTAATCAATAAGTTTTTCCACTACATCACAGGTTACGAAGTATTTGTATATATAGATCACTCTTCCATTAGATTCCTTATGAATAAACCCATTATCAATGGTCGAGTGACTAGGTGGCTCCTGTTATTGCAAGAGTTGAATATCTCTGTCCTTGACCAACCTGGAAAGGAGAATTTGGTAGTTGATTTTCTTTCATGCATAAAAAATGAGTGTGATGATATTCCCGTCGATGATAGTTTCCTAGATGAGAACCTTTTTTCCCTCTCTGTAGACACTCCATGGTTTGCAGACATGTCAAATTATTTGGCTACTAGTAAGTTACCATCTCATTTTTCACCTCATGAAAAGAGTAGAATTATCACGCAAAGTGCTAACTACTATTGGGTTGGCCATGACCATTTTCATACTAGTCCAGACTTGATTATTCGTAGATGTGTATGAGAAGATGAGATTTGTAGTGTACTTTTTTTGCCTACCCAGAGCTTATAACACACTATGTAACAATCTGTACATGGACTTTTACATAAAACATACAGAATTGTATAATCACATGCGTAACAGCAAAGAGATACATTTTAATTCTCAGAATAAACATATAGTTACTGTTATAATTAGACAATCCATAGGTTTCAACAGTATTTCATTTACACAGTGGAAAACATGATAATTTATGTATCACAGTCATGCAAAATGTGATAAGAACATAGTTAGATACTTATCTTGTAATAGTGGTGAAATCCACCAACCAAGTGCAGGCCTTCCACGAACCTCCCAGCCTTAGACCACACTGCTCATCATCTCAACAGTGGGTCAACCCCAAGCTGGGACTAAGCTCCACCCCAAGGCAAGGAATTCTAGGCTAGGCTGAGGTTACAGGGAAACAACACAGAAATATCTGGAAGGATTCTTCCCCAAAGATGCCATCTTACGCCCACTACTACTAGACTCTCATTCCCCACATTCATGTTCCACCCGGGAGTATGCACCTTCACACACACAGTCCATCGGTGCTAACCTCCCTCTCTGGGTCTCGGCAACAGGCTAGATCAAGAAATCTCAGAGCCCGTAGTTGGTGCTGGGCACTCTCTGGAAGAACCACTTCCCAGCAAACTCTTTCACCGGGACAGAGTTGCTCACAGTCCTAACAACCTGACTCTTCCAACCACAGTCACCTCCCTCACTAGAAGAGAGGTCATACCCAAGCTCAGCACGAGCTTACTCTAGCCAGTATGCCACGTGCAGTCCAGCACTGCATGGCCACAACAGCCAATTGGGAAAAATAGACATGCGCTCCCCCAACCGGTTCAGCAATCATGGAATCATATCACAGTTTTTGTTTTGGAATGGTACGAGGGTAATCTTACAGGGGTCACACTGGTTCACGCTCAGACGATCAAGTCGAATGGAAAAGATCCCCCCCACAATTCATCTCAGCTATTATATTTGCATGCACTAGGGTTGACACTTGTCACCCTGGAAACTGCATGCATTCCCACAGCATCCATCCTTTTTTCACGTTTTTCCCCTTGCTAGGAACTTAGGATAAAAATAAAATAAAATACACATGTCTTTTGGGAAATAATATTAAAATATTATATCCAGGCTTAAGCCCCCTAGGCTCAACACTTAGCCCCTATTTCCCAACCTTCCAGCCCCTAATGCCTTGCCCACTCTGTGGATGCTCAGTCCCCCTTCACTCATTCATCGTGGTCGGTCTGCACCTGGCGGTGTTTATATTTTTATTAATCATTCTACATACATACATGTACATCAGCAGGCTCCTGGCCTTCAACACTTAGGCTCCATGGCCTAACAAACACATAAGCCTACCAGCTTATACAAAACATGGCTCACCAACCTATAGACATGTTTACACTTCATTTCATATATCATGATTTTCAACGGGGCTCGGCCTTGGGGACACTACAATCCCCCTCCACTTATTTTTGCACTATCATCAGTGCAACTTACACTATCTCTGCAAGTCTTTCAAATTTTTCAAAAAGATGCGGGTACTCTACCCACATTACTTCTTCATGCTCCCATGTCGCATATTCAAGACCGTACCAGGTCCACTGGACCTTTACAATCTCTATAGCTCGATTCCAGAGCTGTTTGCTTTTCCTATCCAATATGCGCACAGGATTCACTTGTAGGACACCTTCCGGTTCCACCTGAATCACAGTCCAATCGATAACATGATTAGCATCAGGTACATATTTCTTAAGCAGGGAAACATGAAACACATTATGTACATTCATAGATGCAAGTAATGCAAGCATGTATGCAACTGGCCCAATCCTTTCCGGGATCTCAAATGGCCCACAAAATCTTGCTGCCAACTTGGCGCAACTTCCTAGCTTCAGGGAACTCCTGTTAGTTTTCACTTTCAGGAAAACATGGTCACCCACTTTGAATTCTCTATGGGTTCTACTACTATCAGCGTAATGTTTCTTCCTGTCCTGGGCATCTTTCAGATTCTGTTTGATTTTTATCATCTGATCTTCCATCTCTTTGAGTAGTTCAAGTCCAACTACTACTCTGTCAGCTGGATTATCCTAGCTCACTGGAGTGTTGCACTTTCTTCCATAAAGTGCTTTTAATGGGCTCATCTTTAGAGATGTATGATACCCATTATTGTAGGCGAATTCTACCAAATGCAGGTAGTCTTCCCACCTCGATGGTTTATCCATCACATACATTCTCAGCATGTCTTCTATTACTCTATTTACTCTCTCTGTCTGTCCATCAGACACAAGATGATACGTTGTACTAATGTTCAGATTCGTTCCTTTGAACAATCCTTTCTAGAAATTTGAATTGAATTTTGGGTCCCTATCAGACACAATTGTCTTAGGAATTCCATGTAAGCATGCAACTTCTTTTAAAAAGATATCAACAACATTTGTTGCTCTGTGGGTGGTTTTCAGTGGAATAAAATGGGCAGCTTTAGTAAGCTTGTCCACCACCACCATGATTGAATTATGCTGCTTGCTTGTTCTGGGAAATCCTGTGATAAAATCCATTGTTACCACATCCCATTTCCATTTAGGAATAGGTAAAGGCTGCAAAAACCCTGCTAGATACCTATGCTCTGCCTTAACCTTCTGGCACTCCATACATATGGCGATGTATTCAGCTATTTCTTTCTTCAAACCCGGCCAAAAATAATGGCTTTTGACTGCTACCACAGTCTTTTGATATCCAGGATGTCCAGCATAAGTCACGTTATGCATCTCTTTTAGAATTGCCAGATTCAATTCTCGGACATTGGGTACATATACTCTGTTCTTATGTAGAAGTAAACCATCAGTTCCCAAGGTGTAACTTTCCTTGGTCTGTGGTCTCTCACGCTGTTGTAGCTTTGCTACAAGATTTTTGTACTACAAATCAGCATTTGCAGCTTCCAAAATTCTGTCTTTCATCTCAGTCTGGTACATGCTAATGGCTGTAGCATGTAATTCGTGCACTTTTCTGCTGAGTGCATCAACCACCTTATTTTCTTTCCCTTTGATATACTTGATATCAAAGTCATATTCACACAGAAATTCCAGCCATCTAATTTGACTGGCATTTAAGGTTGGTTGATCAAATAAATATTTCAGACCGTTATGACATGTTCTCAACTCAAATCTCTTGCCCATGAGGTAATGTCTCTATTTCCTCAAGGCGTGGATGATTGCTGCCAGCTCTAAATCATGAGTGGCATAATTCTTCTCATGCTCCTTCAACTTTCAGGATTCATAACAAACTACAAATCCCTCTTGGTTGATAACTCCTCCCAGCCCCTCCTTACATGCATCTGTGCAAACTACGTAATCCTTGTTTGGATCTACAATATTCAGGATTGGATCACTAGTTAGCAGCTGCTTCAATTGCTGGAAGCTACTCTCACATTCTTCAGTCCACTGGAACTTCTTTCCCTTCCTTTGCAAGGAAGTGATAGAATGGGCTATTCTTGAGAATCTGGCTATAAACCTCCTATAGTAGCCTGCCAGACCCATAAAAGATCTAACTTATGTCACATTCCTTGGTGCTAGCCATTCTCAAATGGCTTGTACCTTTTCAAGATCCACAGTGATCCCTTCTTCAGAGATTATATGCCCCAAGTAATGGATCTTCTTTTGGTAAAAGGAGCACTTGCTCAGTTTTGCATACAGCTGGTGTTCTCTCAACACCTATAGCACCATTCTCAGGTGTTGTTCATGTTCTTCCTCTGTCTTGGAATACACCAAGATATCGTCCAAGAAGACTATGAAAAAATTGTCCAGATAATTTCTGAACACTCCATTCATTAAGCACATAAAGACAACAGACGCATTGGACAATCCAAATGGCACCACTGGAAACTCATAATGACCGTACCTTGTTCTGAAGGCGGTCTTGCTAATGTCCTCATCCTTTATTATCACTTGGTGATATCTAGATTGGAGATCTATTTTCGAGAATATTTTCACATCCTTCAACTGATTGAAAAGATCATCAATCCTCAGCAGAGGATACTTGTTCTTGACAGTGACCTTATTCAACTGCCGAAAGTCAATGCAGAGCCTCAACGTCCCATCTTTCTTCTTCACGAATAGGACCGGGGCTCCCCATGGTGACACACTGGGACAAATGTAACCTTTCTTCAGTAGCTTTTCGAGCTGCAATTACAACTCTTTCAGCTCTGGCGTACTCATTCTGTAAGGAGCTTTCGAAACTGGAGTTGTTCCAGGCATTAGATTTATAGAACAATCGGTGTCCGTCCTCGGAGGTAGTCCAGGCACCTCCTGAAATACGTCCTTAAACCCCTTGAGTACTTCATGGTCTTCCAAATTTGATACTACATCTTGGGATGCTTCTTCCACCTGAGCTACAAATAACTGATAGCCTTTCCAGTAACACTTCTTTAGCTGCATGGCTAAGATTTCCCTCACAGCCATGGCTCTGGGAATTCCTTGGATTGTTACCTAATTTCCCTCTTCATCCAGACATGTGAACCTCTTGTTACGGCAATCCAGAAGGGCATGGTTCTGGTCCAACCAGTCCATCCCAATTAAGCAATCATATGAGCCTAAAGGTAGAATGTTCAATTCGGCCTTAGTGCTCATTCCTTTCATGTCCACTGAATAGGATTTAACCAATTCAGTGACCTTCCTCTTGGTCCCTGTGGCCAACTGCACTAACCAAGATTTCTCATGTTTTCTCCTAGTTAGATGAAAATTTTCCACCACTCTAGGATCTATATAGCTATGGCTAGCCCCTGAATCAATTAAAATAATAAGGGGTCGGTTGTTAATCATACCTTCCACTTCAATCATGTGCGATTGAAATTCTTCTTCCTTGTTGTCCAGGGCTGCGTAGATCCTCGGCATTTTGCTGCCCATATCCCCCATTGTTTCATCTTGCTGAATAGTATGTACAGTTATCGCCTTACCATTTTTATGGGGACAATCTCTGTACTTGTGGTTTCCTTGACAGCCCCAACACTGAATGGGTGCCTGTCTCTGTCTTTGTGGTCTCTCTTCAGTCATTCTCGGCTCCCTAAACGATGGTTGTCCCTGAAGACTGTTTCTGAAAAAGGAAGGCTTGTCTCCCTTCCGCCTCTCTTCTTTCTTAAACCTCTTATGGTTATCCCAAGCCTTCTGAAAAGTGGGCTTTTCTCTTTATTGTTCGTATAAGAATTTCTCTCTTCTTATTTTTTCTTACATAGTCTTAGGATCATCATATTGAATCTTGTCTCCCATGGAAGGTGGCAGTGCACTCACATACCTTTGGATCTTGATAGCCTCGTCTTTGATGAAGGGGACATACTTCAGTAGTTCCAGAAAACTTCATTCATACTCATCAATGGTCGTACTGCCCAACTTGAGTTCGAAGAACTCCTTCATCTTTCTGTCGTAGTATCTTTTAGTCAGGTATTTCTTCTCGAAATACCTCTTAAATTCCTTCCAAGTGACCTCTTTCTCTCTGATGTGCTGCACCTACACAAACTGATCCCACCACATGGATGCTTTTCCTTTTAGTTGGTACATTGCAATTCTTTCTTCTACATGGGAGGAATAATTCTACAATTGGAAGTATTTCTTCATGCCAAGCAACCATGTCTCGGCATCTTCCTCCTTCTTATGTTCTCCATCGAATGTTGGAGGCTTAATCTTGTTCATCTCTCCTTTCAATTCCTCCCTTCCAGATTTCCGATGTTTCCTGGTAGGGGACAGGCTTGAACTACTGTGTGTCTCCTTGCCAGAATGCTTCGGGGAGAGACGGTAATGTATATTACCACTCCTCGATCTACTTATCCCCTCAGGGGTTTTGACACTTCTTGATCTGCTTGTGCCACTCCCATTTTCAAATTTCTTTTCTATTCTTTCCAGGCTCTTCAACATTTTTAAATTGAATTCACCCTGCCGATCCCAGATTTTCATGAACTTTCGACTATCAGCTAGGCAAGCCTGGGCATCTTTCTGCAGTCTTTCGATGAGTTGCATCATATGTTCTTTCTTAACCATCTCTTTTTCGTGCCCATTGGAGTTCGATCCTTCCACTCCCATATTGAAATCCTTTCCTTCCCGTTCGTCTCCTGTTTTGGAGGCAATCATCACCTTTTCCCATTCCATACTCGGCGTTGGTTAACTGGAATCCTAAGCTTCGTTGAACTCTGCACATGCACTGTACAATTAAATTTGAAGTTTGTCAGGCCATTACTCCTTCGAAACAATCTGTAACATTTATAAGCCAATATGAACAAGAAGGAAAGACATTTTCATTCAATTAAGTTTTTTGAGCTCTCGTTTGGTTCTGCAATTTTCGTGTGCTCGAAACTTTCATTTTCGGCACTTCGAGATTTCAGGACTTCGGGTTTTGTTCCATGAAGATCCCACAGTTAGATATTCGTAACCAGATTCACCCTTTTGCAACTTGGGATCTCGCGAGTTCGTGATTCGAAGACCCTCAACTCATTTCCTCTAACCATCGATACCCAAGATGCGACACAGGTATGGCTCCCTCCTTGCTAGCGTCTGCTACGCATGACCGTAGTCTATGGCTAAGTGCTAGCACCCTTCTCTATTCGCACCTTCGTGAGTTGTGGCATCCATCCCTGGTGCCTCCCTTTCACGAAACCCTGAGAAGCGATGTTGACTTTTCTTCTCTTGTTCTCGCTACTTCGTGACTTCGCGAGTCTCAATGTCGAGCTCCCATGACCTTATCTCGCGAGTTCATGAAATCGTGAGTTACTTTATTCTCCGGGCCCACAGAAGAGATGTCATCCTTCACCACCATGGCATGTGGTACATTCAGGAGGGTCCACGTCACTTTTAAAGATGTCATCGGGTCCCACCACTCTTGCCTGTCTCCTCGACTCACTAGCACGTGGTATGCATTCATGCATCCACAGCCAATCCAAGCATGGAATCCAATAGTCAGATCCCCTCCTCGGATCAATGGCACAGATCCTTTCAGTGTTTCGGGGTTTCCACCATGGAAAGTCTCGATCCCTTGTTCCAGGACTCCCGATATTGCGATTCCCGATTTGCCAAAATGGGAAATCTCACGACATGTGTCCACCGCTTTCGGATGGTCTAGATCTATTTCGGAGCATTTTCCCCTAGTCTCTAAGGTTTAACCTTCAAACATCTCTTGACAGATCCTACGGCTGACGGGTTTTCCAGCCGATATCTGACGGCTCAGACGGTTCCTAACTAATTCGGAATTTCGCATATCGCGATTTCCACATTCCTGTGTATTTCGAAAGGAATTTTAATTCCTACGTACAATTTTCCAGATCCGATGGTCGCGAGAGCTCGCCTTCCCTCCTGAATAGATCCTAAGGTTATAACACCATTGGTGTAGAGACCTGTCTCCCCGTGGCCATAGACCACACCAGCTTGCGGTTTCATAGCACCGCTATACTTCCTGAGTTCTTGATAAAAAATCGTCAAGTGTCTCCTTGACACTTCAGAGAAAACCAGGGTCCAAACTTGGTCCTCCCGACTCAATTTCCCCTCGCATTCTCAGTCCAAAGACCGATCCACTGGCCCATCTAGGCTCAGTGTCGAAACCTGGCTCTGATACCAATTTGTAGTGTACTTTTTTTGCTTACCTAGAGCTTATAACGCACTATGTAACAATCTGTACATGGAATTTTACATAAAACATACAAAATTGTATAATCACATGCGTAACAGCAAAGAGATACATTTTAATTCTCAGAATAAACATATAGTTACTATTATAATTAGACAATCCATAGGTTTCAATAGTATTTCATTTACACAGTGGAAAACATGATAATTTATGTATCACAGTCATGCAAAATGTGATAAGAACATAGTTAGATACTTGTCTTGTTACAGTGGTGAAATCCACCAACCAAGTGCAGGCCTTCCACGAACCTCCCAACCTTAGACCACACTGCTCATCATCTCAACAGTGGGTCACCCCCGAGCTGGGACTAAGCTCCACCCCAAGGAAAGGAATTCTAGGCTAGGATGAGGTTACAAGGAAACAACACAGAAATATCTGGAAGGATTCTTCCCCAAAGATGCCATCTTACGCCCACTACTACCAAACTCTCATTCCCCACATGCCTGTTCCACCCGAGAGTATACACCTTCACATGCACAGTCCATCAGTGCTAACCTCCCTCTCTGGGTCTTGGCAACAGGCTGGATCAGGAAGTCTCAGAGCCCATAGCTGCTGCTGGGCACTCTCTGGAAGAACCACTTCCCAACAAACTCTTTCACCAGGACAGAGTTGCTCACAGGCCTGACAACCTGCCTCTTCCAACCATAATCGCCTCCCTCACAAGAAGAGATTTCATACCCAAGCTCAGTATGAGCTTACTCTGGCCAGTATGCCATGCGCAGTCCAGCACTGCGTGGCCGCAACAACCAATTGGGAAAAATAGACACGCGATCCCCCAACTGGTTCAACAATCACAGAATCGTATCACGGTTTTTGTTTCAGAATGGTACGAGGGTAATCTTGCAGGGGTTGCACTGGTTCATGCTCAGACGGTTGGGTAGAATGGAGAAGATCCCCCCCACAATTCATCTCAGCTATTATATTTGCATGCACCAGGGTTGACACTTGTCACCCTGGAAACTGCATGCATTCCCACAGCATGCATCCTTTTTGCATGTTTTTCCCCTTGCTAGGAACTTAGGATAAAAATAAAATAAAATACACATGTCTTTTGGGAAATAATATTAAAATATTATATCCAGGCATAAGCCCCCTAGGCTCAACACTTAGCCCCTTTTCCCAACCTTCTAGCCCCTAATCCCTTGCCCACTCTGTGGACGCTCAGTCCCCCTTCACTCATTCATCATGGTCGGTCTGCACCTGGCGGTGTTTATATTTTTATTAATCATTCTACATACATACATGTACATCAGCAGGCTTCTGGCCTTCAACACTTAGGCTCCATGGCCTAACAAACACATAATCCTACCAGCTTATACAAAACATGGCTCACCAGCCTATAGACATGTTTACAATTCATTTCATATATCATGATTTGCAACGGGGCTCGGCCTTGGGGACACTACAAGATACCAGAAATCCTAGGAAGTTGTCACGATGGACCATGTGGTGGCCATTTTTCTAACAAACGTACAACATATAAGGTGTTACATTCAGGTTACTATTGGCCTAACATTTTTAAAGATGATGCCAAATATGTGAGGAGTTGTGATAGTTATCAAAGGATAGGAAGACCCACGTCAACTGATGAAATGCCCCTGCTACTGAAAAATCTACTGTTGAATTCATTTATGAAGACATATTTACCTGCTTTGTTGTTGCTCTTGAAATTGTTACAGACCAAGGAAATCAATTCACTTCCAAGCTGATGAGAGAATTAATGGAGAAATATGGGATCAAGCACTGCAAATCTTCAACATATCACCTGCAATATAATGGGTAGGTAGAGTCCACAAACAAAGTTCTGGAAGCTATATTAACCAAGACTGTTCAATTACACCATCGATACTAAGCTGATAGGCTTTTAGAGGATTTGTGGGCATATAAAACCACCTGGAGGAACACCACTAGGCATACCCCTTACGAGCTAGTGTATGGAAAACAAGTACTTCTACCAATAGAATTACAAGTAAGGACTTTTCGTATTGTTGCAGAATTGGGATTAAACTTATATGAGTCTTAGAAACAACGAGCCCTACAATTAAATGAGTTGGATGAGATTAGAAAAGATGCTATCCAATGAACAATATTAGTTAAAAACTAGAGGAGCAAGTGGCATGACAAGTTTATTAAGAAGAAACACTTTCAACCTGGTGATTGGGATTTTTTGTTTGACTCCCAATTTAAAACTTTCAAAGGAAAACTTACCACTCAGTGGTTGTGTCCTTATGAGGTACTCACCGTGTATGATAATGGGGATGTTAATATCAAAACAATTGATGATGGAGAAGTCTCTTTCGTAGTGAATGGACACCGACTCAAACTTTATCAAAAACCCATTTCCAAAGAATATTTTATATAGGTCATGTCCACTGATGAGGCATTGGCCTTAGTATATGGGGAAGTCTCCCCCTGTTCTTGACACTTTTTCTGAATTTTTGACTATACATATGTAAATAATTTGAAGTATGTTGATAGACAATTCTAGAGATTTCTGTAGGTGTTTATTTCACCAAATGTAGACAATTTCAAGGAGACAAAAAGGGAAGTATTTTCCTTCAAAAATATTGCTATATTTGAACCTTGTTGTCTGCTAAGAATCAATTGAATAATGACTTGTGGTAACTAGCCACATTTTTGCAAATATTTCCATCTTCTTTTTTTCTCAAGGCATCTTTAATGGAAGTTGCTCTTAAACCTCCACTACTAGAGCATATAAGGAAGTGATGTCTTGACCATCAAACTTAGAGGTTACTCATACAGTTTCCCCAAGAACCTTCAGTAATTCAGTAAAGTATATTTATTAAAGAGTAACAAGGAGGTCTGATTAGCAGTTAGCCATGGAAACATAACAATAACTTAAAAAGGAAGAAAGTGAGTTGAGCCTAAATATACCTTTATGTTCTTTCCCAAGGGTACCATCCACTACACACTAAAAATGCTTGATTATACCATATATTTAGATAGGCTACATCCTCTTAAGTATCCCTTACATCAGGACAATCTCTAAGGAATACATAAAGGAGAGTCATCCTCTAACATAAATACCATCCCAATCTAAAAAAAAAAGAGAAAAGTTTTTCAGAGTTGTCTCCCCATCTTCTTGCACAAAGCAATCTTTATATTAAAATCTTAAAATACGGTGGACCAGTCTTTGAGGGTGTAAGAGGCTAACCTGCCAGGATATTGAATAGTTCTGCTAACAGCAGGTACCAGCCTATGGTATGACTAGGTAAACCCATCAGAGTACTAAATAGGCTTGTTGTCAGTAGAGCATTCCACCTAGCGAGGATGATAATATGACAAAAATAATAATAAATAAGATTCCTAAATATTACACTTGTCCTGATGTACAACATTACTTGTGGACAAAGCTGACAAGAAGTATGTATAGTTAATCTAAGGTCATTTAACTCCATAAATATTCCATTGGAAACTAACTTTAAGACTATATTAAGACTCTCTCGCTGACCTCTTCTTAACTATATGTAGGATGTTCTATTCTATATGTGGGGCCATACTCTAACCATCTCATCAGACTAATATGTGAAATTTATCTCTACACTTAACAAGTTATAAATCTCAGGCTATTGGGAAAATTGACTAGTTCTCTATATTTTTTATTGTGAGGTGTCACAATACTTAGGAGTGGGGGAGGGGTTTCATGAGCTGACAATTGACAAAAATTCCTCCATAATCCATGAGAAGAAGAAGTAGAATATTTGTAAAAAATTTATATATTGTTTTCATGATATGGGCTATCATATCATCAGTTATTTTTATTGAAATTCTAAACCATTGACATCACTGTGTGTTATAAGAATGTTGTGCATTTCTTCGACAGACCGCTTAACTATTTTTTTTTTTTTAATTACAGACTGTTAAAAAATTCACTACGGATTTGTGTTACATGCCTAGAGACAGAGGAACATATTGTTTATAGTATACAAGAAAAATAAAAAGGAAATTAACAATGGATCACTCTTATCATGTCTATTCTGTTGTTCACCATGACTGTCAGAAGTGCCCAAGATGAGTGCTATGGGTAAACATCCATTACAATATGAACAAATTCCATTTGCATAGGAGTACCATATGGAGTGCCATATGGAGTGTCATATGGAGTTTCATTTGGAAGACCATATGGGGTGCCATATGGACGACTGGATGATGCACCATATGAAGGATTAGATGAGGTGCGCACAAACTATAAGTGACCATGATTGCAGGTAAAACATGGATCGTTTGAATTGATCTACCCATTCATTGGTAATATGAGATGGATTAAATGGCATATTGTTCAAATTTACATTTGACAATTAAATTTTACAATCTCTAATGCATTTTTATGATCAAATGTCCAATTCGAAGCTTGTACATTGATCTAATTCTGACATGATTACAATTGCCTCCAAAGGACACCCTTCGAAATTCAAATTTGGTGCATTCATAGTCACACGTGGTAATCATGTGTGATGAATTCGCTCATGAATTCAGTTGTTTTCACCTTGAACGCATTAAAAATTGGAGGTTTAGCTCCAATTTCCATTTCTCTCATGCATTCTTGTTGTGTCTCGCTCATCCTCTTCCCAATTCTGCCCATCTTCTCATCCTCCACACTGTAACCATTCCTAAATGCTATGATCCTTCCTCCTATGCCAAGCTCCTGGACATTCCCGAATTCTCAGAGTGTAGGGAGATTTTCCTTAGCGCAGGGTGGGGACCATTCTTGGCCTATTTGCAGGGCCATGATGATGGAATTTCACTACAATTCACCCTCATATTCGATGGGAGGATGGATTTCATAGGTTCTATGGATTTCTTGGTCTCTGAGGAGTCAAATTCCTCAGCCACGAAATTGCCACAGGTTGGAGATCGTTGGTTCAAGCACCATCAATTGCCATGACCAAGCTACAACAGAGTTTTCAAGCTTGATTTTTAGAATGTTTCTGGAGCTAAGGGGTACTCCAAAGAATATATTAAGGATGAAATGATTAACCCCCTAATCCCCATTACCATATTTATCACTTGTGAAGGTAGATACTATGTTTTCAAACTTTCCATTTTCATCTGTTAGCTCATTTCCAATTTAATAAACCCCTGAATTTTCCTTTATACTTCTTGAAAAGTCTTGAGAAAATGTCTTCCCAAGTACGAAAGAATGTGGCCAATCCTTACAATAGTCTATTCCACCATGACCTCATCAAACTGCTTCTCATAACCGAGTTGAAAAAATATGGTAAGACATGGGATGAATTCCTCTATCAATTCTCAAACCCCCATCTCACAGTCAAGGCCAACAATAAATCAATTGATTTAGGGATTGTTACTCCATCCAATCCTCATTCTCCAAAGACTCCAAACCCTCCCACTCAAACCATATCTCCATCTAAACAAAATACAAAGAAAATTTTTGATACCTCTGTTGCCTTATCGGGAAAGAAAACTAAAAATCCTACTAACAATTCTCCATTTCCCTCAACACTTATTGATCCTCAATCCAAGAAGTTACAAGAGGAAATTCAACAAGATTTCCCTATAGTCCCTACGAATAGAAGAGGAGCCAATCGATTCAAAGGGGAATCTTTTCGAAGAAGTACCTGAGGTGCAAGTGGAAATCCTAATGTAAAACCCCAAGCACTTCAGATCCTATCCAATTACCTTTCGACCATGAAATACCCCATAAAAGACTCAGGGAAGTTTCTGCAGAAGAGTTGGAGCCTGATAGAGAAGTAAAATTTGAACCTATCCCCTCTCAAAAGAACTATGTTACTCCTACCTCATAGATGCCGACATCAACTTCCAAAGCTGATAGAGCCTCTACATCCATCAAGGGATCCAAGCCCTCTTCTAAAACATCTGATCATACTCCAGTTATTGAAAAATTACAACAAGAAAATGCTCAATTGCTTCGACAATTGGAAGAGAGAAAGACTATGGGTAGGCATCTCCACCATGACAATGCGATATTACAAGAAAAAGTGAATTCTCTCCAACGATTGGTTGATCAAATTACTGATGACAATCGTAGCCTCTGGGAACAATTGAAAAATTGTAAGAGTCCCAAGACAAAGTCACCAAGACAAGAGGGAGAAGATTCTAAAGCTAATCCACCTCCTCCTTTGCAAGTCTAGTCATGTTGGGTGATTCATTTTTGTTTGCAGTGGGACATGCAAATCATTAGGCATGGGGGTAATGTTGGGATCGTATTTTGATTACTTTATTGCAATGGTAGAATCCTTTTTGCACTGATATTATATATTCTATTGACCATTTTGAAGGATTTTTCAAATGATTTTATATCAATTCATCATGGATTTACATCAGGTATGTGTAATCGATGTTTTACAATGATTTTGAACTAAATTCAGTTTAGTTTGATGATTATAAGGATTTAATGCATGATCTGTGTGTAACCGTGTGAATTCGTAGTCCGATCCTCCATCTGGTACCTCGTCCGACACTTCATCCAACACCCCATCCACTACGCGATTCGACACTCAATCCGACACACAATCCAACACTCATAGTGCAGAGGAGTTGACAGTTGGTACTTTGGCAGCCTATGGTGGGAGAATCAACGATTTGGGTTTGGTGCCCCCTCGTGGCCTCCAACTACAGAGCTCCTTACACCTCAGATTGGGCAGTTATTCTAATTTCTGAGTGGCTCACATATTTTCTAGAAGTAAAAGTTGTTAGAGCGCATTTAATGGATTTTCCAGTTTTAGAGGAGGTCAACCCTTCCAGTGGTCGACCTCTCGAATTGTAATTCACCTATAAATACCACCAGTAGTGGCAAGACCACAAACAATTTTTTTAAGAAGAATTTCGTCATATAATTCAGACAGTTTCTTTGAAAACTTCTGTTCCAGACTACGTTTTTAATTAATGATATAATCGTGTTGAGTTAAGCCTGCATTTTGTTGTTGAAGGGTAGCCATGACCTGTTGGGGGGCCCACTAGTGGTCTGGGTGACTGTATAGATATATATCTTGTGTGTTGTATTTTCTTAGTTAGAATTTTTACCAGTTTCCTTGCTATATGTGTTTTTCAGTTTTAATTACTATACATGTTAATTGTAATTTAATTGTCTAATCCATCATTCTTTAAATTGCAGATTGCTTATAGGAGCTAGTTATTTGTCATGATGTGTTTCTTATTACTTAGTAATTGTCCTGCAGGATACTAACTTAGATGATGTATTGACGTTTTAATTTGGTTTTGGTGATTAAAATAGAGTATTATGTGAACAAAGTATTAGTGTAAGCAGAGTTTTGATTTAGGATCATTTGCAAGCTTCAATGGATTAACAGTTGCAAATTTTATTAGTTGTAATCAAGCTATATTTAATTATCAGTTCAATTATGTTTTCATATATCTATTTGGTTCATTAATCTTGTTTTAGTATGCTAGGATAGAAATAGATTTTGGGGTTATGTTTCTAAAAGCATTCTAGTTTGAAATCTGATTTTTAATGATAGGATTAGTCCAATTTGATTTATAAATTCTCAGTTATAGATTTGAATTGATATTTTAATTAGGATATTGGATTTGAATTAATATTTTTAATCATAAGTTCATAAGTTTGTAAATTTTCTTAAGTTAGCATAAGAGTGTGCTTGAATTAGTATAAGAGTGTTTTAATCATTCATGATTGATGCATGAAATTTAGTGATCACATGGATTTCCAAGATACTTAGTGTTGCTTCTATGATGGCAAAGCTTTCAATAGATTGCTTGATTCACACTTTCCATTTATCTGTAGAAGTCAACATTGAATTAATCCCTCTTGAACTGTCACTAATAGCCAGATGTCATAGTGATGTTATTCGGCACCGAAGACATAATCATCATTATCTTTGAATTATCTTTTCCTGTTATTGCAAATTAAGAATAGTTTGATTGATTAGAATTTGAATACAATCGTGATGCTTTTAGGTTAACTAGGTTAAGATTTCTCCTTTGCAAAATATAAATGATTATGAGTTTGTTTTAAGAATAAAGTTTACTTGTTGAAATAGTCTTGATCGGTTAGTTTTTTTGTTATTATTTTCTTAAAGATAAAAGACCAAAAGTAATTTACTTGTTGTTTCTCATTAGATTGAATAGATTAACTTGTTTAAAGTAGGTTATGGTTTGTTTCTTTAGAAATAATCCATCGATCCATTGTTTGAAGTTGCTTAGGGTAAATAGTTCAAGCTCATTAATAGGATTTGATAATTGAGAAAAATAAAAGAGTCATTTCTTAAGTAGATTGATCCTTAGATAGACCATCCCCTTAGTTAGACAATAATTCCATTAACTTTTCTTCCTTGGCACATACAGTGCCACAACTCTAAGTTTACTTACCCCGGTTTGACAATTTAATTGAGGGATTTAGTGCATATAGAATACCCATCATGCCCACTTGAAGACATGAGTTTTAATGAACTATATTCATTAATGAGAGTTTAACGAAGCATTAATTAAAGTGGTTATTCCAAGAAAGATAAATCCCTAACTACTCAAAAAGTTAAAAAATTTGGTTTTAAAAGGCAAGAAAGGGCTTCATCAAAGGGTTAGAGAAGGTTGCATTATCAAAGAAAGAGATCATAACAGTAATGTTTAGCGATAAATATGCAACTAGTCTTCTGATCAACAAATAAATATCTCCATTTTATTCATCCTTGTTCTTCCTCTAGACCATTTTCTCGAGTCTTTATCCTTATATTTCTAAATCAAGCACAAGGTTGATATTCTTGAGTGTTTCTCTTGTATTCTTCCAAGACTTTTCTTATATGATAATGGAGTATTTAAAGTCATGTATATAACTACTAAATAGATTTTGTGTATTTTTTAATGTATTTCATGAATAAAAGTCCACAGAGAACTAATTTAGGGTATTTCTCTAATCATTTCTCATATCTTGGGATTTCTGGGTGTGAGATTTTAGGAGTTTTCCTATTAAATTATTTTCAGTATTAAATGCATAACTCTTTTAAATTTCTTTGAGATGATAAAATAAATTCTCTCCTTTTTCTTGTGAGAAGATATGGATTTATCCTTTATTTGTATGTGATTTGGAGGTTGTATAAATGATGTCGAGTATGTATATATTTTGATGTTGAAGCCTTCCTTCAAGATTTATATTATTAAAATAATTCGTGTTTCACATAAAGATCAGATTCATTTATTAAGAACCATTCCATGTTCAAATAAAAGAAAGAAAGATATAGAGTTTTCTTTCTATCATTCTCCCTAATCCAAGATATTCAAGACACGTCTTTCATACAAAAAGGAGTACCACCTCTATAAAAGCACAGGGGGATTCATATCCGCGTGAAGTTGTTGTTTCGAGCCTAATTGATTCAAACATAAATATTTTGGAGACCATAAGGGGGAGACATTTATTTTTGAGATATCTGAGGCTTTTTTTCATATGTGATTGAAGGACCAGAGTCTCCATGATTCCAAGTTTTAAAAAAAAATGATTCAAGAAGACTGTTAGTTCTTCTAGATGCACGAGGTTTGTGAAATGATTATCAAAATATGTTTGAATGACCTAAAAAATATTCAAGAACAATCAAATATTCAAGATAATGAACTCCATGGTGATTACATTGAAAGAAATATTAAAGGCCCTGGAAATTCCATTGGAAAAATTCAAAAATCTCAAGAAGATATATATTATGACTCCTATGAGGAGTTTCTTTCATTTCATGATGCTCCTTTACATTATACACCAAGACCATCAATGGATTTTCAAGACTCATCAAAAGGAACAAGTTCCAAAAGAAAAATGGTATCTTCATAGAACTCAATTAAATCTACCAGAAGTAGATTTTCATATGCCCGACATTCCTATTGAAAATTTTTCCACATTATTTGGAAATACTTTAGAAGATGCAGAGAAATAATTGTTTAGATTCAATAATACATGTTATGTTTTAAATCTCATTGAAGGAAATGTTAAAAGTTGATTATTTTTACAAACTCTATGAGGGAATGCTCTTGAGCGATATTGCTCATTGCTTCCTGGGACCATTACTGGTTGGGACATGTTAGAAACTTGATTTGATGAAACTTTTTCCCACCTAACCTCTCCAATACAAACACAACATAAGGAATATTTCATACCTTCACATAATCCATATGAATATCTTTCAAGCAACAAATGTGAGAATGAAATTGAGGAGCCCTAACCCAATGCACAAGAATATTTCAACCTTTCAACAGATGATGAAAAGTCACAATAGCATTAGAAAAAAGAGGAATTGGAAAAGAAGAAATGAATCTTGAGAACAATGATGATAAATTTTTCTATTCCATGAAGGGAAAATTATTTCAAAACATTGTTAGTGAATCAAGAATTTTGGATACAGTCAGTAATGAGGAGAATGATGAAAATATTCTCATATTTGAAACTCCTCATCCAATCAAAGATAAAAACATTCTTGAGAAACCAAGAATTGATTATATTGAAACATGGTTTGAAAGCGTTGTTGGCCAAGAACTTCCATCATGTTCTCAACACATATGGTTTAGTAATTCCTCAACACACTTTGGACATGCCCCTAATTTTGTCGTACTATCCTCAATATGTTTCACAATTTTGGATTTAATTCCAAACATAAAATGGATGCTTGAATGGATCCATACTGATGCAAATCCCAATATAGGCTCCTGCCACACCACCCCCACCCCCAACTAGCAAAAACACCACCACCAATGGGATAAGACGCATGAAGAACGAGCCCATATCTCCACTTCCTCCCCGAGCTCAACCTCCTTGCGCACTATGTGAAAGAGAAGGACACCCCGCTAACAAATGTCCTACTCTTCCTGAGTTACACAATCTGATCCATCTCTTGAGAGAAACCCCATTTCTCACTACTCTACCAAGTACATCCACTACTACTACAGAGTCCTCATCCACACGCAATAAAGATGTACAAACCAAATTCACTTATGCCATATGCTCATAATATGGACACTACACTCATCATTTCCCAACTCTACCTCAATTTCTCCAAACCTTAGCCACAATATGCCAAACGTCTCAGCCAGAGCCCTCTCACCCACTCCCTACTGAGGCTCACATTACTAATATTCGATATATTTCATCGTCAGTCCCCGAGCGAACAAGGTACCATCCACAGTATCGTGAAATTTTCTTTATGACTAGTGGGCCCTCACACCCTATCCATGATATCCTTTCTACGTCCTTGCCACTTGAGGAAAATCACACTTACCCATTGAAAGTTCCCCCTGTCACCTCCCAAGATCCCCTGTATTCTTGCATTTTCCACTGCAATGAGGATATCCTGGAGGAACTCACTACCCCTGATTTCCCATGGAATGTGCTCCATAATTCAGCACCTTTTTCTTTTACAAGAGGCCTTTCACCCTCCTATGCAAGCCTCAATGTGCGCAATCAAAAACAAGGATTTTATTCCTTCAGGGAATATAGACTGGTTCAATGACTCTATCCCTATCTCAAATGATTTTGAAGATGAAAACATGGCCAACATCTTCCCCACCATAAAAATCAGCATTTCCATTAAACCGAGAATCGTAGAAGAAATCACCATTGGTGTCGCATGCTCCCCTGAAGAACCCACTGCTTACAAAGCTCTCTTTCAGGAATATCGAGATATTTTTTCTTGGTCATATATGGAGATACCTAGACTCGATCCTTCTATCATTGAACATCGAATAGACACATGGCTAGATGTCTCCCCAGTTCGTCAAAAGAAACACCCCCTTCACCCATCCAAATCTATGGAAATCAAATCCAAAATTGACAAGTTACACGCTGCCAGGTTCATTTACCCCATTGCATACACTTCATGGGTATACAACGTCGTCCTCGTTAAAAAAAATAGGGAACTATTCACATCTACATAGACTTTTGTGATCTCAACCATGCTTTTACCAAATGTTGCACAACTGAGAGGAGGGGTGAATCAGTTGTTGCCATGCTTAAACAATTATACTTCTTTTAAATCTTTACAAGGCACTCAATGATAATCATAATAATGCAGGAAAATAAGAAATGGCACATTCAGCATCAGTCACATATATGAGATACATAGAGACAGGTATTTCCCTAGGAAACCCATAAAGGGTAAAAACCTCTTCTTCTTTATATGATAAGAATTATTTACATTCTTTACATTATCATACATATGAGCAGCTACTCATTGTGAGGCTACAACCTCTGTTTTTGCAAGCTACAACTTGTTGAGAGCACCAACTCTCTGTTTTCTCTAGCACCCACTAGAAGGAAGCACCAACTCCCTGGTTTCTCTAGCACCAACTAGAAGGAAGCACCAACTCCCTAGTTTTTCTAGCACCAACTAGAAGGAAGAACCAACTCCCTGGTTTCTCTAGTACCAACTAGACGGAAGCTACAACTCCCTGTGTTCAAGCACCCACTTGAACCTCTGAGGACACCAGTCCTCTCTAGCACCTCCCTACCACCCTGGTTTATGAATATGAAATACTGAAACTTATTACAGTGATATAGTGTTCAACAATAGCTTACCAGTCTCATCACTATTCAACAAGATTTCACTGGTCTGTCTTCCTCACTGTCTTCCTGCACGCATCCATTGCACTTTTCTATTCTTCTTCCTCTTGTGCTTTCTGCACCATTCCCATTCAATGCACCTTTTTTCTTCTATCCATTTCAGTTTCTACACTCCACCTCCTTCTTCACACATCCATGCCACACCCCCGCAACAAAACTGATCTCTTCTTTCTTTAACATTCTTATGCTCTCTTTGCATCTTGTGCATGCCCTGTTTCCAATGGTTTTGCATACTCTGCATGTCGAGTGCTCTTTCTGTTCATCATGGAAATTCTTCAGCTTCTCTGTTTGTTAATCCCATGTGTCCATCACTGGGTGTCATAATCAAATTACTTTGCATCACCAGTAGTTAAGATTCTTCATCTTTTGTTACAATCGAGCTCAACTACTCTATTGTAGTTATAGGCTCAAACGCTCATCCAGCTGTCAATCACCTCCATGAATAGTCAGTTTTCTACTTGCAAGTGCCTTGAGATTCTTCACCTCCTCTGTCAATCACCCCAAAGTGTCTTTGAGTCCTCTAGCAAAAACCATTAGTGGTTTCTGGCAGTTACACTATGATGTGCAATAGTAGCCCTCCGATTTGATTCAATTTCATCTGCACCGTTGGATGACTTACATTAGTCTTGCATTCAGTTCGACATTCCACTCTTCGACATTTCAGGATCACCGTGATGGAGGATTTTAGTACTCTCCATTTTCCGATGCCCGAAACTTCGAAATGGAGCTTGTCTTCACTAACTCCTTCCCCCATCTTTCACCAATGTGACCAAAGGTTGTGACCTCTAGCTGAGCCTAACCGTGTTTCTCATTTTGGATTTTCGGCAACTCGGCATTCATGTGATCAAGTGTCTCGACACTCCATGTCACGATCCTTGAAATGGAGCTTGGTTCCTCTAGCTCTTTCCTCTATATCTGCCAATGTGACCAATGGATGTGACCATAGCCTTATTCAAAAGCTGTATTTCACAATTTCACGTTTCGACACTATTTCGGTACTCCTGTGGTGAAGTGTTTCGACACTTCAACTCCCGGTATCCAAAACTCTGAAATGGAGTCAAATCAAAGGTCCAATACTCCAGCGTTTCTCATTTCGGTGAATCGGCATTTCATTATTCCTGTGGTAAAGTTTCTTGACTCTCCATGTCGCAATGTCTGAAACTCTGAAACAAAGCTTGTCTGTGACATTTTGTGACTTCGGGTTTCGTGATTTTAGGACTCCTCTAATGAAGAGTCTTTACTCTTGACTCCTCCTACTCCCTGTATCCAAAACTCTAGTATGGAGTTTTTATCATTTCTCCACTTTGGGTTTCGCGACTTCGGGACTCCTTATGATGAGAGTCTTTGTCATTTCCATCTCTCGGTAACCAAAATCCTGGTATCCAACACTCCGATTGATGCACCTTTTTTGGGTTTTCAGGGTTTCACATTTCGTGACTTCGGGACTCCTGTGTTGGAGAATCTCAACTCTTGACTTCTCCATCTCCTAGTAACCGAAACTCCGAAATGGATTCTTTATTGAGGTGATTTTTTGTAGTTTTGCATTTCACCTTGCTTGCATCAGGAAATCTTCAATGAGATCCATCGTTGCACTGCATACTCTGATCTTGTCAAGCTTGCTCTACAGTGTCTTCCCAAAATACTTCTGGTGCCCACCTGGCACATCCTTCCTGTACTCAAGCCATCATCATTGTTGTACTTTCCATCAATGACAAGCATACACTGCCTGTAAAACATGCCAACAATCCTCCCCTTTTTCATTGATGGCAACAAAGGCACCTGGACCTGTTCTTTTCTCCCCCTTTGACATCAATGTCAAAGAAAACATGCTCCCCCTGAGTTGTTGCAGTATTTTTAGGACGTATCAGATATGCAATCAATACAACACTCCCCCTAATAGGATGGACTCTCTTAGGTGCAAAACAGGATGACACCCAACTTCTGTTGGAGATATTCAAAAGGGGTCTTAGCTAAGGGTTTAGTAAATATGTTTGCTATTTTTTATGTGGTTGGAATGTACTGAACCTGAACAACCTGATTGGTGACTTTCTCTCTCAGAAAATGGTATTTTATGGGAATATGCTTGGTCTTGGAGTGGAATACAGGATTCTTAGACACACTAATGGCACTAGTGTTATCACAATGAATTGGTATCGGTGCAGCATATTTTACCTCCAAGTCTGCAAGTGTTTGAATCATCCATAATACCTGAGTGCAACAGGTAGCTGCGGAAATGTACTCTACCTCTGTGGTTGATAAAGAAATGGAACCTTGCTTTTTACTAAGCCATGCTACTAATGAGTCACCCAGGAATAATGCTCCTCCACTGGTGCTTTTTCTCTCATCAACACAGTTTTCCCAATCTGCATCTGAATAAGTAGTTAACTGAAAAATCTGATTTATAGGATACCACAGACCATAAGTCATTGTTTCTTTCAAATACCTGAATATCATTTTGATAGCTTGCAAATGACTCTGTTTAGGTGCAGACTGAAATCTTCCTACCATTCCAACAACATGCATTATATCTGGGTAGGATGTTGTGATGTACAATAGGCTACCTATCATTGACCTATATGATCTTTGATCAACATTAGGTGAGTCATCATTCTTTCTTAATTTTCATCCAGTAACCATAGGTGCACCCACAGGTTTGGAGTCTTCCATTTGAAATCTTTTCAACATTTCTCTTAGATATTTTTCTTGAGAAATCAACATCCCTTTAGACCTTTGAGTAATTTGCAAACCAAGAAAAAATGGCAGTTCTCCTATCATGGACATTTCAAACTTTGATTCCATGGAAAAAGCAAACCATTGTACCAATGGATCCTTATTACATCCAAAGATGATGTCATCTACATAGACCAATACGATGAGTAAATTATTATCCTCTGTTTTAATATATAGATTTTTGTCAGCTATTCCTCTCTTGAACCCTTTGTCTTTGAGATACGTATCCAGTCTATGATACCAGGCTCGAGGGGCTTGTTTTCACCCATATAAAGATTTATTCATATTGCATACTAAGCCAGGGTTATCAGATAGTTTGAAACCCTCTAGTTGTTCCATATAGACTTATTCACTTAAATATCCATTTAGAAAAGCTGACTTGACATCCATTTGATAGACTTTAAATCTTTTATGACAAGCATAGGCAAGAAACATTCTGATAGCTTCTAATCTTGCTACGGGTGCAAAAGCTTTATCAAAATCCAGTCCTTCTATCTGAGCATATCCTTTACAGACTAACCTTGCTTTGTTCCTGACAACTTGTCCTTGTTCATTCAACTTATTCTTAAAGATCCATGTGGATCCAATGACATTTTTATCTTCAGGTCTATGAACCATCTCCCACGTATTGTTTTTCTCAATCTGATCAAGTTCATCATTCATTGCTTTAACCCAGTGGTCATCTTTGTTGTCTTCATTAAAATTCTTGGGTTCTAGCATGGATATGAAGGCTATATGAGGTTGTTTGGTTTTTTTATTAGCTTTCTCCTGGTTTGTACACCTTTTTCTTTTTCTCCAATTATCTAACTTGCAGGATGATTCTTTTGAATGATTCTGGAGGAGGAATTTGAAGTTGATTGCTGATTTGAGTCTGTCTGAGTGTCTGAGTCGTCATCTGATTTAGAGTCTTCATTTTTTTATTCTTGGACCTGTTCATCTTCAGCTTTAGCTGTGTCTTCTGTAGAAGACTCATTGATGTACATCTCTCTTGCTGGGATTCCTTCATCAACTTTTACATCGATACAGTCAACCATTTTATGCAGCCTCTTATTATAGCATCTTTATCCTTTACTATTTGTAGCATACCCTAAGAAGATACCTTCATCAGCCTTGTCATCATATTTGTTGAGGTTCTCATCATTATTCTTTATGTAGCATTTACTCCCAAAGACTTTGAAGTGTTTAATTGAATCAGGTCTCCCAAACCACAACTCATAAGGTGTCCTGTCACTTTGTAGTCTGAGGTGAGCTTTGTTAAGAACATGGACTACTGTGTGTATTTCTTCTACCCAGTAGGTTTGGCCAATGTTCTTCTCATTCATCATTGACCTAGCCATTTCCTGCACTGTTCTGTTTTGCCTCTCAACAACTCCATTTTGTTGTGGAGTTCTTGGGATTGTGTATTCTCTCTTAATCCCATGCTCATCGCATAATTCCTTGAAGTCTCTTGAGATAAAATCTCCTCCCCAGTTTGATCTTACTGCCTTTAACATCTTTCCTGTTTGAGTCTCAATTAAAGCCTTAAATATTTTAAACTTCTCAAATGCTTCATCCTTTTCCTTGAGAAAGGCAACCCAAGTAAGTCTGGAGTAATCATTGATAATCAGCATGAAGTAGTTTTCTTTCCCTGTGCCTTCTTGTCTTGACGGTCCACATAAATCCATATGAACTAGTTGGAGTGGTTTCTCTGTTGAAGTAAATCTCTTGGACTTAAACTGTGTCATTTTTTTCTTCCCTACTTGACAGGGTTTACACATTGAATCTTGGGGCTTTGATATTCTCAAAAGATCTTTTACTGCCTCAAGGTTTTTGAGTTTTATTAAGTGGTCAAAGTTTAGATTTCCAAGTCTCCTATGCCATAACCATATTTCTTCATGTCTTCTTAGATGACATTCTTCTCTATTTTCTTTTGGCACATATACATTATTTTATGTCCTTATGCCTTTGGCCACTACTTGTCCTGAGGTTACAGATTTTATCTTGTAGTCCTTGGACGTGAACACCACCTCACATCCTCTGTCACACATTTGACTTACACTGAGCAGATTATGTTTCATCCCATCTACAAGTAGAACATCTTGGGCTTTTCCTTTTCCATTACTTAAGATCACCATCCTTTTTCCCTTTATTTTCCCTGGAGCATCATTTCCAAAGGTTATGTTTCCTGATTTTCTTTCACTTAGAGATAGAAACTTGCCTTTGTCTCCCATCATGTGTTTGGAGCATCCACTATCTATATACCAAGGGTTCATTTTTCTTTGAGTGGACAATACTAATCCACACTTGTCACTTTCCTTCTTCTTCCAAATCTTGACATTTTCAGTAGGGGATTTCGAATCTGGTTCATAGTTCCTTAACCGACAATCAATAGATTTATGTCCAAAGTTATGACAGGTGTAGCATTCAATCTCGTTATTCAATAGGTCAAACTTATTGTTGCAGTGTTGTCTACTCATTATATGTTGATTATTTCTTGGCCTCCTTAGTTGCATGTCCCTAGACTTAATTTGGCAATTTGCAGTCTATGAAGGATTGTTACTTGGCTGTATCATTCTTTGTTGTGGGAAGTATTTATTCCTTCGAAATATTAATTGCTCATGTCTAAGTCTGAAGGAACAATTTACAGCTTTTTGACCAAAATTAGAGCAGTAGAAACAATAACCATAGAAAAATTCTTTGTACCTGGAATGTGGTGATATTCTTTGAGCAAATCAATTTCTTCCATGTTGATGATGTCTTTCAGTAGGAAACGCATACTTTCTTTGTTCTACAGATTTAGTCCTGGCACCTTTTTCTTTACTCGTCCTGGGCAGCTGATTGTCTTCCCTTGTTTCTGTAGGTTTGTTGTGGTTATTGGTTGTACACTTAACAAACTTGATGGGTTCTTCGTTTCTTGGCTTACCACTACTTGATCCTTCTTCATAACCCAAACTAGTTTTCAGCTTTGGATTTCTTTGTTGATTCATAATGGTGGCTAATCCTTCTAAGGCTTTTATGATTGATAGATTATGATTATACAAGTCTTGAAGCTTCTCCATTTCTTTCCTCATTTTCACTACTTCGTGTTCTAATGCTTCACATCTTGCCTTCTTTTCTGATAGCTATTGTTTCAGAATATCTTTGATTTTCTTTGCCTCCTCTAATTCCACTTTTAATAGGACAAGGTCTTCATCACGTCCTTTACTATATTTCTCAAACTGTATCAACAATTGTCTTTGCTTTCTATTCTTAATTCTTAGTCTGTCAATCTCTTCTAGTGCACTGATTAGTTCTCCTTCCATGTCAACCACGGCTTCTTCTTCATTAACATCACTTCCTGTGTTGTTATTATCATAATCTTCTTTGGCCATAAGTATGAATTCATTTTATTTATCTTCAATAGAGGAGTCATTATCTTCATCATCTGAAGGATCATCATCATTGTTTATGCAAAGAATTTTCTTCTTAAAGTTATTCTCTTTAAAGAAATTTCTATCGTTGTGCTTCTCCTCGTCATCACATGTCTGATCCTTTCTTTTATGGGGACATTTATTTGCAAAATGACCTATCCTACCATAGTTGAAACATTTGAAAGGAAGTTTACCTTTTTATTTGCTTGATCCCTTCCTCAGTCTCTTTACAAATTTTGCTTCAATTTCATCGGACTCAAAATCCTCATTCTTGTCTGCTTTAAATGATGCTTCTCTGGAGGTAGGTTTGTATTTCGCTATTCTCATTTGATATGTAGTCAATGATCCTAGAAGTGGATCAAACTCCAAGGTTTTTAGATCATTTAGTTCTTCTATTGCAGAGACCTTCGGGTTGAACCTATCTGGGAGAGATCTCAAGATTTTTTGAACTAAAGAAGATTCCTTAATTTTTTCACCAAGTGATTTCATTGAATTTACCATTTCTTCTACTCTCAGAAAGTATTTACAAATAGTTTCATCTTCCTTCATCTTCAGCTGTTCAAACTGTATTTTGTAGGTTTGAAGCTTGGCGTCCTTTACCTTCTCACTACCTTCATAACTGCTAATGAGTTTCTCCCACATTTCTTTGGTAGTTCCTAGGTGCATAACTTTTACGAATTATGCTTCTGCAAGTCCACTCAAGATAGCATTCATAGCCTTAGTGTTGAAGCTAAATTCTAGCTTGTCCTCCTTATTAGCTAGTACAACTGGCTTTACATAACTAGTATCTACCACATCCCAAACATCTGCACCTAAAGCCATTATGTAGGTTTTCATTCTAACTTTCCATAAGGCAAATTTTGTTCCATTGAATAGAGGGGCCTTATTGGTTGAATTTCCTTCATGGATTGGCATGTTTAAGCTCTAGGATATACCCTTAGATAAAAGGGGTTGGCTCTAATACCAATTATTGGATAACTGAGAGGGGGGGTGAATCAGTTGTTACCGTGCTTAAAAAATTATACTTCTTTTAAATATTTACAAGGAACTCAATGATAATCACAATAATGCAGGAAAATAAGCAATGGCACATTCAGCATCAGTCACATATATGAGATACATAGAGATAGATATTTCCTGAGGAAACCCATAAAGGGTAAAAACCTCTTCTTCTTTATATGATAAGAATTATTTACATTCTTTACATTATCATACATATGAGCAGCTACTCATTGTGAGGCTACAACCTCTGTTTTTGCAAGCTGCAACTTGCTGAGAGCACCAACTCTTTGTTTTCTCTAGCACCCACTAGAAGGAAGCACCAACTCCCTGGTTTCTCTAGCACCAACTAGAAGGAAGCACCAAATCCTTGGTTTCTCTAGCACCAACTAGAAGGAAGCACCAACTCCCTGGTTTCTCTAATACCAACTAGACGGAAGCTACAACTCCCTATGTTCAAGCACCCACTTGAACCTCTGAGGACACCAATCCTCCCTAGCACCTCCCTACCACCCTGGTTTATGAATAAGAATTACTGAAACTTATTATAATGATATAGTGTTCAACAACATCTTACCAGTCAGATCACTTTTCTGCAAGATTCCACTGCTCTGTCTTCCTCACTGTCTTCCTGCACGCATCCATCACACTTTTTTGTTCTTCTACCTCTTCTATTTTCTATGCCATTCTTATTCAATGCACCTTTTGTCTTTTATCCATTTCAGTTGTTTCACTCCACCTCCTTCTTCACACATGCATGCCACACCCCGCAAAAACACTGAACTCTTCTTTCTTCAACATTCTTATGCTCTCTGTGTATCTTGTGCATGCCCTGTGTCCAATGGTTCTACATACTCTGCATGTCGAGTGCTCTCCCTGTTCATCATGGAAACTCTTCAGCTTCTCTGTTTGTTAATCCCATGTGTCCATCATCACTAGGTGTCATAATCAAATTACTTCGCATCACCAGCAGTTAAGATTCTTCATCTTCTGTTACAGTCAATCTCAACTACTCTGTTGTAGTTACAGGCTCCAACGCTCATCCAACTCTCAATCACCTCCACGAATAATCATTGTTCTACTTGCAGATGCCTTGAGATTCTTCACCTCCTCTGTCAATCACCCCGAAGTGTCTTCGAGTCCTCTGGCAAAAACCATCAGTGGTTTTTGGCAGTTACACTGTGATGTGAAACAGTAGCCCTCCGATTTGATTCAATTTCATCTGTACCGTTGGATGACTTTCATTAGTCTTACATTCATTTCGACATTCCACTCTTCAGC
This sequence comes from Picea engelmannii, assembly GCA_009831015.1. NCBI lineage: Eukaryota > Viridiplantae > Streptophyta > Pinopsida > Pinales > Pinaceae > Picea > Picea engelmannii. Next base: position 251,366 of record ML780584.1, read on the forward strand.
ATTTCGGGATCATCGTGGTGGATGATTTTAGTACTCTCCATTTGCCAACCCCCAAAACTCTGAAATGGAGCTTGTCTTCACTAACTCCTTTCCCCATCTTTCATCGATGTGACCAAAGGTTGTGACCTCTAGCTAAGACTAACCGTGTTTCACATTTCCACTTTTTGGCAATTCAGCATTTGTGTGATCAAGTGTCTCGACACTCCATGCTGTGATCCCTGAAATGGAGCTTGGTTGCTCTAGCTCTTTCCTTTATATCTCGCCGATGTGACCAATGGATGTGACCATAGCCTTATTCAAAAGCTGTATTTCACAATTTCCCGTTTCGACACTTTGGCATTTCGGTACTCCTGTGGTGAAGTGTTTCAACACTTCAACTCCTAGTATCCAAAACTCTGAAATGGAGTTAGATCAACGGTCTGGTACTCCAGTGTTTCTCATTTCGGTGAATCAGTATTTCGATATTCCTATGGTAAATTTTCTTGACTCTCCATGTCGTGGTGCCTGAAACTTCGAACGAAGCTTGTTTGTGACATTTCACGACTTCAGGTTTCACGATTTTGGGACTCCTCTGATGAAGAGTCTTTACTCTTGACTCCTACTCCTGGTATCTGAAACTCCGATATAGAGTTTTTATCATTTCTTGACTTCGGGTTTCGCGACTTCGGGAATCCTTATGATGAGAGTCTTTTTCATTTCCATCTCCCCGTAATCGAAATCTCGATATCCAACACTCCGAGTGATGCACCTTTTTTCAGGTTTTTGGGGTTTCTCATTTCGCGACTTCGGGACTTCTGTGTTGGAGAGTCTCAACTCTTGACTTCTCCATCTCCCGGTAACCGAAACTTTGAAATGGAGTCTTTGTTGAGGTGATTTTTTGGGCTTTCTAATTTCACCTTGCTCGTTAAAGAGATTGTAGGTTCTCCTAGATCCAATGTCAGTCGGACCTCGGGCTTAGATCTGACGTTCATCGGGAAATATTCAATGAGATCCATCACTGCACTGCATACTTTGATCTTGTCGAGCTTGCTCTGCAACGTCTTCCCAAAATACTTCTGGTTCCCACCTGGCACATCCTTCTTGTACTCAAGCCATCATCGTTGATGTACTTGCCATCAATGACAAGCATACACTACCTGTAAAACATGCCAACACCAAAGACAATTTCCCAACCCCTTTCATCGACCAAATTATCAATGATTGTGCCAACCACGAGGCACTATCCTTTATGGATGGTTTCTCTAGATACAATCAAATTCAAATCCACCAAGTGGATCAGTACAAAACTACGTTTACAACCCCTTTGGGAACCTTTGCTTATCGCATCATGCCTTTCGAACTCAAAAACGTCGGTGCTACATTTCAACGGGCCATGAACTATGTTTTTCTTGATCTTGCTCACATCATCCTTTCTTATTTGGATGACCTCACTACTCTATCCAAAAAGTGAACCCAACATATAGATGACTTACGCATTGTATTCCAACGATGTCGCCAATATAATATACGCTTGAACCCCCTCAAGTGTGTATTTTACATCACTGTCAGGCGCCTCCTTGGGTTCATTGTCTCCCAAAATGACATCACTATGGACCCCGTCAAGGTCCAAGCTATCACATAAATTCCACCACCATGGAATTTACGCCAACTACAAAGCTTGCAAGGTAAAGCCAACTTTCTACGTCGCTTTGTCCCATACTACACCACTCATGCACATCGTTTTCTCCCCCTACTACGACATGATATCCCATTTCAATGGGATGAACATGATCAATAATTATTTTCCGATTTAAAATATGCCTGATCCAATGCCCCTTTGATTAGTCCCCTAGACTATGATCATTATTATATCCTCTACTTATCAGCCTCAGTTGTCTCAGTAGCAGGAGTCCTCGTCCAATTAAGGGATGATGGGCCTGAAAATTTCATTTACTACATTAGTAAAAACCTTTCAGGGCCACCCTTGAATTATAATCATGATGATAAACTCGCATTAGCAGTTGTCCTCGCAGTCCAAAAACTGCGACATTATATCCTACTTCGAACTACCAAGGTCGTTGCAGATTCCAACCACATGCAGTACTTACTTAGTCAAAAACAGATTAATGGAAAATTTTCCTGATGGATCATTATCATCCATTTATACGATCTAAAGTTCTCTGCTCCCAAAATAAAGAAATCTCTTGTCCTCACTGAACTCATTACATCCTTTCCCTTGGAGGCTAAAGCTTCCCCCATCAATGAGGATTTCCCCGATGAACACCTCTTCTTCATCCCCTTTGATGACCCATGGTATGACGAACTTCTCATCTACCTTCGTACAAAAAAGTTTTGGTCTCATCTCTCTCAAGATGATTGTAGATGCATTCGCCATCAGTACCCCCAATACCTCCTCATAGACGATGTTCTCTATTGACGCGAGGTCGACACTATTCTTCGACAATGTCTTACCATCAATGAAGTTGATAGAGTCTTGAACGATTTCCACAACTGCGCTTGCGGTGCTCACCTCTCAAGTATGTCCAATGCCCAAAAAATCATTCGAGAAGGATACTTCTGGCCAACTTTTTTTCATGACTTCATCCACCCTGTCAAGCGATGCGACAAATGTCAGCTTTATGCAAACAAAGCACGAGCACCACCAACTCTTCTACATCTACTCATCACAGTTGACCCCTTCTGTAAATGGGGCATAGACTTCATGACTTTCTATCCTCCATCCAGTAATGGACACAAGTACTTTGTCGTGGTAGTAGATTACTTTACCAAGTGGGTCAAATCCATGCCCACATTTAACAACACCGCTGACACAACAACGTGTTTTTTCTTCAACCACGTCATTACCTGATTCAGAGTCCCACTATAGTTACTGTCCAATCATGGTAAACACTTTGAGAACGTGATCTTTTCAAAACTCTCCTCAAATTTAGGATTCATCCATGAGTTTTCCTTCCCATACTACCCTCATTCCAACAGGAAGGTTGAGTTTGTCAACAAAGTCCTCAAAACCATGCTATAATGTACTGTCAACAAACATAAGACCAACTCACATCATATGTTGTTTTCCACTTTATGGGATTATTGCATGGCAGTCAAAACTACCACTGATTTTACACCTTTCCACCTCATCCATGGGATCAAAGCCACCCTCCATATTGAGTGTGAAATACCAATGTTACGCACTGCCATTGAGCTATTACCTAGAACTACTCCAATGGAGCAATGCTTGCTGACCTTAGAGTCGTTTGATGAAGATTTCCAATCTTCATTGCAACAGAATGAGGTAGATAAAAGATGGTCCAAATCCACCTTCAACCTCCATATCAACCTTCGCTCATTCAACGAAGGTGATCTCATGTTAGCCTACGATATCTCCCACGATACTCTTGGCCATGGGAAATTCGAGTCATTATGGCATGGACCCTACATCGTCCAACACTACCTCACTATCCTACATCTTTGCCTTTCCAGAAGGCTACCCTCTCAAAGAACCCGTCAACAGGTTGTACTTAAAGAAGTTTTATGCCTAAGCATAGCCCCCCTACCTTAGGTTTCTCTTTGTATACATTTGTAGAGATTTTAGTATTCTTTATCACCATCACTCCTCATGTTTGATCTATCATCTGTGTTATTGACAGATGCATCATCCATCATCCTACCACATCGGTTACACTGACGGTGCCAGCCACTAGACCCAGAATCTCGCTTCGGCCACTTGGGCCCTCTATACCCCCTCACATGTACTACTCCACTCCAATGGCATATGTTTGGGCTTGGCCACCAACAACTAAGCTGAATATGATGATGTCATTGGTCTCCTCGTCGAGGCCACTCACTACCACATTTGTCACCTTAGCATTCTATTAGATTCTTAGCTTGTCATCCTACAACTCAACATCGTATATCGTGTTCATGATCCTTGCCTCTTTCTCAAATCCTAAAATTTATACTCCTATCTCACAACTTTGATTCCATCACATTTACACATATTCTAAGAACACTTAATAAATTAGCATATCACATGGCTAACCTAGTATTAGATTGGCATTTAAAACATTAAACAACATCATATACATAGCATCATACATTTTTCAAAACACATAGAAAAGACATCATACATAAAAACATAAACATAGAAAGCCACACATGATCAAAATATATCGATCTATATATATCACCAAAGGTCATAAATGTTTACAAAAAATATACATGAGCAATTGGTTGTAGGCTCATGAATCCCCCCACCCCTATGAGTACAAACATGGGTATCAAGTACCCTATACAAAATTGGGCTCCCAAGCCCATACATACAAAAAATCAACACTCACGGTGCCCCTAGAGCTCCCCCCCCAGGTCCTCTGTCAACTGGAGGTGCCCCACTAGCTGGGGGCCCTCCAGGTCCAAGAGGCAGTTGACCAGTCATCGCTTCCCCTTCCAGTATTACTCAACGGATCAAGTACCATCACTCTATTGATACTCCAACGCACTAATCTAGGACCTCCTTGTCTTGGATGTGGGCCCACATGCCCTCAATCACACCTTATAGAACCCGCTCAAAATGTCTTTTCAAGTCCTCCAACATCACCCCGACATCTTCCTACGGCTCTCTTGTTGTTCTAGCACCAATGTCATATTGTCGTTGCCTCTAGCCAACCCTCAGCTCTATTGGCACCTGTCGAGCCGGGCCCTGGCAAGCCAGCTCCCTGACGACCTATACCTCTCATCCTCGGGGTCCCACATCTGCAAAACAACACCAGAGATAGTGTAAGAATCCATATACATATATAATCAATTATGTATATCAAAATCACAAAATATCATAATACAACACATACCTTTCTAGTCCCAATCCTCCACAGGAGGCAACACCATGTCTGGATCATGGCTATATTCCATACCCACGTATGGATATCTCAGGACCACCTATGGAATCTGGTGCCCCATGTGAGCCACCGTGGCCATGAAATAATGGCCACCCTCCTCGCTTCCATTTTAGTCCAACACATGGGCCCACCACATCATTCGTGGATATTGTCGCCCCGTGGTAACTCGAGCAAGATCCTCGGGTGCAATAGAGGAATACTCTCTAAGAACTAGGCCACTGGAATGGACTTGAAAGAAAATTCACCGGAGTTGGCTCACTGACACTAGTTCAATTGTCCCATCATCTTGATGTGCATAAGCACACCCTATGAAAATAGGTCCCCATCCTGACCTTCTCCAAAACCCTCAGCTGACCACCAGTGATCCACTAAGTAGCCAAGAATCCATAGATCCTCACCACCATCATCACAATACACTCAGTAAGTAGGTCATCAATCACCTCGATCCAGAGGACTGAACCTGACATAGGGTTTAGCCCAGTGCAGTGGTGAGCCGCCAGGTCGCCCACTCAATCCTCTCCCGGCAGCTGGGGAACAATAGGTAGGGCCATCCCACGAAATGGGAGACTCATCAAGAACTATACATCCTCTGTAGCATAGAATGTCAGTTTCTCCCCTCTAACTATGAAGCATTGCATATCAGTGCTCCACATCTCGATCAAGTATTGAATCAAGAACACCTATGACTGTATCAGGGGGAAGTCAAAAAACTTGAGCAACCCGCAGGCTGCCAAGTGTCTCTACACACTCGGATGCTCTCTCACCACCTTCGGTAACCAGTCCCAGTCACACTCTCTCCATTGGACTGGTATGGTGTTGTATACTCGATTGATCACCTGCATCCATAGATAAACATTTACTCAGCCTCATCATCCATCAAAAAACATCCAAATATCAAAAATTACAAACCCTAAGCCTTTCCCATAGTGCACGGATTTCACCTAGACAGGTTTGCACATGTGTGCACCTGTTCTTTGCATAGTTGTGCACTATTGTGCAACCATCTGAGAAACAACTATGCATGAGTGAACGATTGTTAGTGAGAAAGGCGCATATCTCATGCGCACCTGACTTCCTAACACCAATGACCACATACGTGGTTGTGTCAGACACAACCACACATTATGTGTGGGAAATTGAGTTATTCCCATGCACATATGCATGGGTATTCCTCCTTTTCCCATGCACTGGTGAGCCCTTACCTAAAAAACCCCCTGCACGTCCCTCCATACATCCCCGACTCACAAAATAGGAAATTCACAATATGTGGGATGATAGGACCACTAAACTATATCTCTCCACTCCAAGATCAGTAGCGTCACACTCCCGCAATCTCAAAATATCTTGACAAATATCTTGTCAGCTCAACAACAGTGATAGGTACAAATGAGGTGGCATTGTGGGCCCACCAGCCATATGTAGCCCCTTTTCAATTTTCCCAACTTCCACACTATATTACAGGATTTGAGAGCCTCTATTTTCTTATCCATTCTCATCCACGAGATCCTAGTCCTGCCATATACACATTCACATTCCCCGGGTCACCATCTTCACTTGGCCCTGGAAGAGCATTTTTCTCATGTCACGTTCATGTACGCATGCTCACTTCCAAAATTTTATCAAATAGTTGTTATATGTTCCTTATCATCATATATTGTTCATGTTGGGTATTTAGTTTTCATGTGTGGAGGTACTTGTTCCGGATGTTTACAACCCCTTCAGGTATATGTTCGACACTGGCATGTAATTATTTCCTCTGTAAATCAACTGCATACCCCAGTGACACCCTCTGACATTTACCTTTAGGGTCCCTACATTCATCTCTGAAGTATCTTCCCCTCTACTGCATTTTGGTATTGTCATCTAATAGCACTCTCCCCCACATGAGTTGTCCCTTTCATAGTTCCCCTTGGCAACTTGACACTCATGCTAATTTAACCCCCTAGGGCTGGGAGTCTTGATAGTATTATGCACTTATGATAATGAACCCCATACTTCTTCTCATCATATCTCTAGCCTTCCCAATGGACTCCCATGTCATACCATCTCAGTTCTATTGACTTCATCTCCGTAGTAACATTATCCCTCCATCTCATCCACCATCAGTTTTCCCATCTGCAGATTGTCCTCCATCCATTTACCTAATACAGAAACCCACCCATCAGCCCCCCACCCTCCACCAATTCTCTTTCACAAACTTGTGCCCTAATAGACCAAGCCATATTTCACTAGGTCACCCATTTTTGTATCTATCTACTCAACCCCAATTATTCTTTATTTCTTTGGTAAGTGTAAAAAGCCTTTGTTTTCAGCATATACATAGATTTTTGTCGCCATCCTTGATGTCCTTTATTTCCTTGGCAAAGCAACCCATGCCATCCTTGGTTGGGGCATCCACTCTCTTTTTTTTTACATCGTTCACAAACCCCGAGTATCCCAAGTCCATATACCCATGATCTCTGAGTTTGTCCACTTTGTTATCCTCTGGCACACTTTAACCCCATATCTAGTCATTCCCCAGATGCTAGATCTAGTTTTACAGTTGCTTCCAATCATCCTTCAAAATTCCCCAACCAAGGGCAGTCTTGAGTCTCATAGCATATTGACATCATTCATGTTACTCGTCAATACCTGATCTCATCTATTACTCAGTGTATTTCAAGAATCCATTTGCTTCTTGGCATCATGTCTCCCTTCATGTCAACATCAACACAGTTTCCAGAAGGGCGACAGTATCTTGACTCTCATTACCTTTTCAATGAGGAGTCTCAGATGACACAGAGAGAATCATCATTTCTTTCTGATTCCGTTGACTGCCATAATTTTCAACTTCAGCAAAATCTCATGTTACGGTGAGTCTTACTATGCGACTATTGAAGTTGTTTCATATCAGCCAAAGACCTCTGAATTTGTTAGGCCCTCAATGCCTATGATTCATCGACGATTCTTACAATTGCCCTTGACTCACTTCAGAGTTCGTTCACCATTCAAAATTTTCATATACGATTATCAACCGCGCTCGAGGGCATTGTAGTTATCTACCTCAACATACATCTTCAGTCATGGTTTCACATTTTGGTTTCATGACACGATAATGGTTCATGCCCGCCTCGTTTGTACACAGATTTTATTTTTTCTCCCTTGAGAAAGGTTTGGGTCCCACAATTTTCCCTCTCCCTCTGGTGGATCTCTCTTGTAGTTCCTCTCTTCACTCTTCATTACGATGGCACTTTCAACAAAAAAAACATTGATGTCTTTCGGCTATACGTGTTCTCCTAACCTCACACATCAGGGGGCATCTTTGATCATTGAAATATTGTCTGCAACATTGCACACAATGGTTAAGGAAAAATATCAATGCCAACAGCAATTAGTCCACCTACAACACCAAAAATGCATTCAAAAGGTAAAAAACTATACAATTGGGTCCAAAATTGAAGTGCACAAATTCACCAAAGGAGGTGAGCGCACAGTGCGCAACATGTGTGGGCTAACACATCCCTTAGTGCACACTTTGTGCAAAATGCACCACTGTCTACGACAAAATCCACAAACTTCCATGAACGACGCATTTAGGAATCTTTTCATCCCCTCAACCGCTTCTAGTTCGACCCCCAACATCATTTGACACTCATATCTGTGCGAAATCTAGCTTGGAGGTTGGTCAAGGGCTAGAGAGTGCCCTAAAAGGCCCCTTGTTCACACTATGAACCAATTACATTTTTCCTTGAATGGATGTTATAAATAAGAGCCATGGGTGTGATAAGAAACCTATATCTTCAAGGTATTGTTATGTTGCAAGAATTCTTTCTTCAGAATCCTCTTTTCTCTTTGAATCCTTCAAAAACCATTGCAATAGGCCATTCCACTCACCTCTTGAGGGAATAGACATTGTTTTTCTTCACCATTTGTCATTTCTTCCATTGTAAGAGAGAAGATCTCTCAATTAGGGAACTCAAGAGCCCTCCCAAGGAGGAAGAGGGGACTCATAAGTCCCTGCCTTTCTCTACGGTGTTTTTCCTACTAATCCATTGATCCATTGGTATAAATATCTTTCTCATTGTTTGATTTTCATGTTTCTAAGTTTCTCAAGATTTCTAACATTTATTTCGTAGTTGTTTTAGTTTTATTTCTTAGTTTTCATATGTGTTTGGCTTATTTAACCCACTCACAAACTTCTTTCTTGTTTAGCATACTCATCTAAACATGTAAGTGTTGTTGTTTTGCTCACCCAAGTCACAAAACCAACACAACACATGTTATCCTCGGTCTTCACTTCATTGGGAATCTTCGTCATTACTATACTTAGTTATGGATGTGTGCATTACACACCCTACGTACTTCTTTATGATCTGAGCTTCTTTTTCCCTTGTGGGGACGATACCTGACCCTATTTCTCTGTTTCCTACTCTGGTTCCAACTATAGGCCCTGTTTCTTGGAATCCATGGTTGATTCTGCTTCTTGTGGCCATTTTCCTCTAGACGCATCAAACTCCATCTGTTCAACATCCTCTACCAACTTCTCAAGATCCTGCTCCTCCACATGTAATGTGGTTTTATCATACTCCAATGTGCAGTTTTCATCCACATCCACCACTATGGGCATCTCGTTGGTTCCACCTTGTGGTACCTGTGTGCTACTCCGTGTTCTTTGTCTAGTTCTGGTTGCTGCTCTAACCCTCGGTGGTGACATGGTGGCTAAATCTGAACTAGAATCTATCAACTCAAAAGATGGTAGTAGAATTCCACACTCTATCACTCTTCCACTTGGCTCGACGTTTTTCTCCTTAGATAATAACACAATGGGTCAGTTTCCCCCCTCTGTTTGACTTTATAGTGGGACGGGGAAGCGATAGTTGTGTTGCACTGATAATTGTCATTTTTTCTCTTTTCATTTTGTTTCCTATGCATTGTGCCTTTCTACCCATTAATTTCTCTTTTGCGTGACATGTTTTTGAACCTTTGTTCTCTTGCATTTCCCTGTTCCTTCTTCCCAGTTCTATTCTATCAAGGCCCTCCATGTGCGCTAAATTGTTTTTATTTTTATCCTTTTTACTTTTTATGGTTTTTCTTCTCTTTTGGTTTTTCACTATATACATATATCTTTACTATAGGGTACCTTCTAAGTACCAGGAGGTCGATTGTCCCTATATAGCTTCATTCGTCTCCCATTGATCAATCCTCTAAGTTCTGTACCTCTTAAATCTTTCAAATGTAAAAATCCTCCATCTGTGACAGTATTCACTTCATATGGTCCCAACCAATGCATTCTGAATTTTCCTGGGTGCTAAAGAAATTTATTGGCATACACCAAGACTAGGTCTCCTTCCTTGAAACTCTTCCTTTTAATATGTTTTTCATGCCAAGCTTTGTCCCTATCTTTCTATACTTCTTGGTGAAATCCTGCTAGAATCATATCTTCTTCCATCACCATTAGTTGACTTAGCCTTTCTTTGACTGCGCCTCATTCTGTCATGTTAGTGGTTGTTGATATGCGCAGAATAGGTACTAAAAATTCTAATGGCCCCACTGCTTATTGTCCATACACCAACCTAAATAGTGTCTACCCTGTCAACTTTTTTCATATAGTCCTGTATGCCCATAATATTTTTGGTATATTCAAGTCCCAATCATCCCTATTGGAATTACAGATCTTTGTCAGTGCATTCTCTAAGATCTTATTAAAGGCTTCCACTATTCCATTTTCTTAAGGGTGATATGGTGTACTCTTTTGATGATAGACATCAAACTCCTCAGTCATAGCCTTGATAGTACTATTGATGAAGTGAGTTCCTTGGTCACTTATCAAAATCCTTGGGCATCCAAATCCAATGATCACTTTCTCAAATAGGAAGTGTCGTCTTGCCTCTATGTTGCAATCTTTTACTAGTGCTTCTTTTTCCCATCTTGTTAAGTGATCTATCGCAGTAATGATATACCTTGCTCATGACCTCTTTGATGGTGGATTAATTCATCCCACAAAATCTATTGCCCATTTGTCGAATACTTGCAAGGTTACTTATGGTCTTAGAGGCATCTCATTTAACCCAAGTGCAATATGGGATAGTCTGTTCTACACATAAATAGCTGCAATAGCTGCTTCTGCCCATAAGCACATAGGAAGATCTTGATCGTGAATCATGGTCTTTATAGCTTCCATAATCATTCTGTTCTTCCTTTCAGCAACACCATTTTGTTGGGGATTGTAGGGAGTAGTTAGTTCCCTCTTGATCCCAACATCCCTACAGAATCTTACAAACTCCTTCAAGGTATATTCTCCTCCATTATCTAACCTGAGTATCTTAATTTTTCTTTCGGAAAGATTCTCTATCAAGGCCTTGAATTCCTTGAATTTATTGAATACTTCATCTTTAGATTTTAAGAAATATATCCAGGTCTTACGATAATAATCATCAATAAATGATACATAGTATACATACCCGCTAATGGAGGATGTTGGCATTGGGCCACACACGTCTGAATGGATGAGTTCCAATGCTCCTTCTGCTTTGTTGTCCCTCTTCGGAAAGGGGTTCTTGATGTTCTTCCCTTGCGCACATCCATTGCATATGCCTTCCTTATCAACCTTGAGTTCTGGTAAACCTGTGACAGCTTTGCATATGTATGGTAGCGCCTTGTAGTTGATGTGAGCCAATCTTTTATGCCAGAGTTCGCATGAGTTTTCGATGGCATGGGTCATAACAGTTTCTGGGTGACCCTTCAGCTTGTATAAACCATTTTCTTCACTTCTGATGACGATTGCTTCATTAATGGTTTCTCCCTTAGCCCACATAAGAACTTCTCCATCTATGAAGGCAACTCTATAGCCTTTCTTGTCTAAAGCT
>ML780584.1:265895-346311 GCA_009831015.1 Picea engelmannii
ATTAATCCACAATGGGGATTTAATCCAATAACAAAATAATAAGAATTCTCTTCGCAGTTACATTATTTCAACACATGTAATATTTTTTGCCAATTTGCCAACCCTATATCTGAGTCTCAGTTGCATGATGTGATACATCTCCAACTAAGTACCCCATATTCAATTGGATTCACATAATCTTATTCTCGTGTGATGGTCCTATATAACTAGTTAATTTCCTCCATATCTAAAGAAGTGGGTTCTACAAACCTTTCTCCTTTTGATGGATCTAATGGTGCAATGAATCTATACTCTCCTGACTTGAATGTCATTTTCCTCATCTTCAGATTGATTATGGCATGATTATCAAACACCCAATCCAATCCAAGCAATGCCAAAGAAGGTGTTTTTCTATCCACTATTTCTATCACTTCCAAATCAGCTTTAGTGTGTAGTCCATCCATATCTACCATCACACCATTTAGCCTTCCAATTGATAGAACCCTGTGTTTATTTTCTAGTTTCAGATGAACAGGTGAATATCCTATTGTGGGATCTCCCATACATTTCCATTTCTTCTTGGGTAGTACATTCACTTCGAAGCCTAAATCCAGTATGATATCCCCCATGTTGAAATCTTAAATGTTGGCGTTCAGTATGAATTCTCTTCGTGTCCTCCTCCTCATATGCAAATGATTAATTTCTTTATGTTCCAGCCTTCCCTCTACATATGTGCTACATATTTCTAACATATTTTGTAACACTTTAACAAATGATGGGTCATTCAGTCATTTAACACATGATTGTAGAAAATCCTTTATCATACTTGCTTGTCCTAGGGTTTGTGCTTCATTAGTTTGATCCAGCAATGAAGGCATAACGATAAAGGCATATCATATGTTGGTGCATCCTGAGTATGCTATGCAGTTGATGTATATGCAATGTCTAGCTTCAAGAATACTTTTCTAGCTTGTTTGAATATCTCCTTTTCATTCTGCGCATCAAACTACTTATGTGGTTCAGCATTCTTATTCACCCATTGGTTTTGCGTTGGATCTTGTCTTACTGCATCGTCTCCAGTATTAGCTCCTCCACACATAACTATGTTGATATTTTTTTGATCATCCCTCAATTTTGCATAAATCCATTGAACATTCTGATCGTTCTGATTTCTCTTGTCCTGGATCTTCCCCAATATTGTCGGATAGTCTTTTGTGTCATGGTTAGATGCATGACAGTACATACATGTCACAGGTGGAAGTGGACATTCTCTTGCATAGTGTCCTGGTTGTCAACAATTATGGCATACCACTAGTCCTCTTTCTCTTCCAAAGCCTCCTCTACCTCTTCCTCCACCTCTGTATCCATATCGATCTCCTTGCAGTGTGTTGTACTACGACACCTGGTTATACTGCGTGGGATTATACTGTGGCTATGTGGTATTTATACTGTGGTTTTCCAGTGTTATATTGTTGTGGTGTCATGTTATATGGGGCTAGTACTTGGTTAAAATGTGGTTCAACTTTCCCTTTCATCACCTTTTCCTGCAACTTATAGGTGTCTGATGTTCTTTCCCTCATCAGCTCCATTGTCCTGCAATCTTTTTCATCATGGCCTATTGACTTGAAAAAGTTGCAATATGAACTATTAGGCACTTTCTAGTATTTATGCATCATTGGACAGTGATATGGATCATGCCTCTGTGTGTTACATATCTCACACCATAGTCCTCCTAATGGCAAAGGGTTTAGCAATCATGTTGCCATGTATTGCATGAATGTTGGGAATTCATTCTTGTGGTGTCCTCCTATCCTACATGTGGTACACCAACCAACTTCTCTTTTGTCCTTACTCCTTTTATGGTTTAATTAAAATTTTATATTATTCAGGTATTCCTTGAGCTCCTCTATTGCAGGATTTGTCTTCTGATATTGTTCTCTTCTAGCTGCAAGGATTCTTGCAGAGCCTTTGCCTGGGTCTGAAAATTTTGCACCCATATTGTATAAGTTTCCTATAATTAATTAATAGTCCAAATCTCTGACTACCAGATTTTTATTTTGCGTAGTGTTGAATTCGAGTGGCATGGTCCCCGTACTCAAGTATTTAATGATGTCATCAAAATATTCATCAACTACTTGGATTGAAAATAACTGTGCATCAAGGAAGTTGTCCAATAAATTCATAGTTTCTTCTCCATTGGTAATCCTTGATAGGTGATCAGGTTCTTCATTCAACTTCCCTGGTTTGACTATCACTTGAAAGTAAAATTCTTGAAACAACAGTAACCATCTACAAATTCTTCCCCCAGCATTGGCTTATTAAATAGGTATTTGAGGGAAGAATGGTCTGTGAACATTTTAAAGTGTTTCCCAAGAAGATAGTGTCTAAACTTATGTAGTGCATATACCATTTCTAATCCTTCTCATTATGTAGTATTGTAGTTATGCTCTGACTCTGACAATTTTCTTCTTGCAAATGCTATCGGATGGTCTAACTCTCCTACTCTTGGCTGCACCAAAATAGCACCAAGTGCTATCGTTGATGCATCTACATGCACATGAAATGTATTTTCACAATATGGGAATACTAGTATTGGTGTTGTTACCATTTTCTCTTTTATAGTGTCCAATCCTCGTTGATAGACCTCATTCCACTGAAATTTACTATCTTTCCTCAAGAGTTTCTACATCGGCATTGTGCTCTGTGCATACCCTTTTATGAATTTCCTATAGTAGCCTATGTGTCCCATTTTTTTCTTAACTATCATACTGATTTTGGTTGTGGTAAATTGACAATCACTACAATCTTGGCAGGATCTAGTAGCAAGCCTTGTTTGCACACTATATGACTCAATAATATCCCAAAAGGTGTCAAAAAGATGCACTTATTGATATTTAATGATATATGACACTGCCTACATCTTTCCAACATCCCCTTTAATACGTCTACATGATCTTCCAATAGACTGTAGACTGTCCAATCATCCAGATATACTTCTAAAAATTGATGGATGAATTCTTTGAATGAAGCTATGACTACTCTTGAGAATATTGTTGGTGCATTCTTCAATCCAAAAGGAATGACTGTGTACTATTAGGATCCCCATTCTATGTAAAAAGTGGTCTTGTACCTGTCTTCTAGGGCTATCTTTATCTGATGGTAGCGTGATAATCCATCGGTGAATGAGTATGCTTCCTACCCTCCTATATTACCCAATACCTCATTTGTGAAATGGGTAGGAAAAGGGTCATGTAGGCAAGAATCATTCAATTTACTGAGATCTACAAAGAACCTCATACCTCGCTTCTTATTTTCCTGAAATACCATAGGGATTACCCATTCATATTCCTCCATTGGTTCTATGGTTCCAACCTCCAACATTCTATGAATTTCTGCTTTTACTTTTTCCTTATATATTGGGTTGAGTCAATATGGTCATTGTCTGACTGATCTAGATTCAAGTTTGAGAGGTATATTCATATCTCCTGGATCTTCTGTTATGCCTTTCATCTTTGTAAAAGTTGTTGGGAACATGTCACCATACTTGTGCAACAACTTTGTTATTCTTTCTACTGTTTGTTCATCCAAGTAGTCTTTGATATTGGCCATTTTGGGATTATCATTTGTCCCAATATTTACTTTCTTCACATTGATTGGCACAATAAATACTTTTGATTTAAGAGATGGACCTTCCACCTCCCTTTCTCCTTCAATTTCTATACCTGTAATGTTGCATGGGTCATATTCATCTGTTTCTTCTTCCTACAAATGGTTGCATGACAGTAGTTCTTTCACTATCTATCTGTTTTGTTGTTGATACTATGTTATAAGTTCAAACCTCTAGTTCATGAATGAATATTTCCCCTCTAATTTGTTTGAGTGTTGAATCCATGCTGGGATTCTCATGTTCAAATGAGAAATTGACTATGAAATTCTACTGTAGTGTTACCCATTATGTAGTGCCTCTGCGCAATTCCTGGTCTACATACCAGTTTGCTCGAATTCCTTCCAATGTGTCAATAAAGTCGTGAGGCCATTCTTCTAGTGGTGTCATTCTCCATATTGTTTTACACTTCTCCAAGTTTTCTACTAGTGTCCCATGTCCATCATATCTCTGCAGTTGGTTGCTTCCCTGTTCTGCACCAAATCTAATGCACAGTAATCACTTACATTGGTATAATTGCTTGATTGTCTCTTTGTGTGAACCCCACCATGTTGCAGGTGTTTCCATGAGTGATATATCTGGAGCTAAGAGCCTCTTATTTTATAACACTTCATATTCCTAAGTTGTTAGGAATTCTTCTAATTCATTCACCCCATGAAAGATGCGAGGTTCTCTTATCTTTGTACCTATCCATATTACTACATGGTTTATTCTTGTGCACCTTCTTGTGGAGACTTCATCTAGTATCTGTTGCCAATTCGCCAACCCTATATCTGAGTCTGACGTGCATGACGTGATAATTCTCCAACTAAGTACCCCATATGTAGTTGGATTCACATAATCTTATTCTCGTGCGATGGTCCTATATAACTGGTTAATTTCCTCCAGGTCTAAACAAGTGGGTTCTACAAACCTTTCTCCTTCTAATGGATCTAATGGTGCAATGAATCTGTACTATCCTGACTCGAATTTCATATTCCTCATCTTCATATTCATTATGGCCTAATTCTCAAATGACCAATCCAAGCCAAGAAATAGAGGATAAGGTCTTGTGCCATCCACTATTTCTATCACTTCCAAATCGGCTATAGTGTGCACTCCATCCAGATATATAGTCACACCCTTTAGCCTTCCACTTGGCAGAACCATGTGTTTAGTTTCTATTTTTAGTTGAAAAGGTGAATATCCTAATGTGGGATCTCCCATACATTGCCATGTCTTCTTGGGTAGTGCATTCATTTTGGAGCCTAAATCTAGTATGATATCCCCCATGTTCAAATCTCTAATGTTGGTGTTCACTCTGAATTCTTTGCTTGTCCTCCTCCTCGTATGTAGATGATTAATTGTTTTCTATTCTAGATTTCCCTCTACATATTTTCTACATATTTCTAACATATTTTGTAACACTTTAACAGATGATGGGTCATTTAGTAGTTGAACACAATATTGCAAAAAATACTTTATGGTACTTATTTGTCCTAGGGGATGTGCTTCATTAGTTTGATCAAGCCATGAAGGCATCTCGTATATTGGTAAGTCCTGAGTATGCTATGTAGTTGATGTAGATGCAATGCTTGGCTTCAAGAATACTTTTCTGGCTTGCTTGAATATCTCCTTTTCGTTCTTCGCAACAAACTGCTTATGTGGTTCATCATTTTTCTTCACCCATTGGTGTTGTGTTGGATCTTGTCTTACTACATCATCTCTTGTCTTAGCTCCTCCGCACGTAACTATGTTGATATTTCTTCTATCATCCCTCACTTTTGTAGAAATCCATTGAACATTCTAATTGTTCTGATTTCTCTTATCCTAGATATTCCCCAATAGTGTCAGACAATCTTCTGTGTCATGGTTGGATGCGCGACAGTACATACATGTCACAGGTGGGAGTGGACATTCTCTTGCATAATGTAATGGTTGTTGACAGTTATGTCATACCACCAATCCTCTGCCTCTTCCAAATCCTCCTCTATCGTGTCCTCCACAACTGTAGCCAAATCGATCTCCTTGCAATGTGTTGTATGGTGGCACCTGGTTATACCGCACGGGATTATACTGTGGCTACGTGGTATTGTACTACAACTGCACAGCATTATATTGTTGTGGTGTAGTGTTATATGGGGTTGGTACTTGGTTAAACTATGGCACATATTCCCATGTCATCATCTCTTCTTGCACCCTATAGGTTTCTGATGTTATTTCCCTCATCAGCTCCATTGTCCTGAAATCTTTGTCATCATAGCCTACTAACTTGAAAAAGTTTCAGTATCAACTCTTAGGCACTTTCTGGTATTTTTGCATCATTGGACAGTGATATGGATCATACCCCTATGTATTACATATCTCATACCATAGTCCTCCTGATGGAAAAGGGTTTGGCAGTCCTGTTTCAATGTACTATGCGAATGTTGGGCATTTGTTCTTGTGGTGTCCTTCTATCCTACATGTGGTACACAAAACAATTTATCTTTTTTCCTTACTCCTTTTCTAGTTTAATTGAAATGTTATATTCTTCAGGTCTTCCTTGAGCTCCTCTATTGCTAGATCTATCTTCTGATATTGGTTCTATTCTAGTTGCAAGGCTTCCGGCATAGCCTCTACCTAGGGCTGAAACTTATGCACCCATCTTGTATAAGTGTCCTGCAATTAATTGATAGTTTGCAACTCTGACTACTAGTACCCCATCTACAGTTCAATTCACATAATCTTATTCTCGTACGATGGTCCTATATAACTGTTTAATTTCCTCCAGGTCTAAACAAGTGGGTTCTACAAACCTTTCTCCTTCTGATGGATCTAATGGTGCAACAAATCTGTACTCTCCTGAATCGAATGTCATCTTCCTTGTTTTTAGATTAATTATGGCCTTATTTTCAAACTCCCAATCCAAGCTAAGCAATACCAGATAAGGTGTTGTTCCATCCACTATTTCTATCACTTCCAAATCAGCTTTAGTGTGCACTCCATACAGATCTACTGTCACACCCTTTAGCCATCCAATTGGCAGAACCCTGTGTTTATTTGCTAGTTTCAGTTGAATAGGTGAATATCCTAATGTGGGCTCTCCCATACATTGCCATGTCTTCTTGGGTAGTACATTCACTTCAGAGCCTAAATCCAGTATGATATTCCCCATGTTGAAATCTCCAATGTTGGCGTTCAGTATGAATTCTATGCTTGTCCTCCTCCTCATATGCAGATGATTGACTTCTTTTTGTTCTAGCTTTCCCTCTACATATGTGCTACATATTTCTAACATATTTTGTAACACTTTAACATATGATGGGTCATTTAGTAGTTTAATATAGGATTGAGGAAAAGCCTTTATGGTACTTACTTGTCCTAGGTTTTGTGCTTAATTAGTGTGATTCAGCGATGAAGGCATATTGTATGTTGGTACATCCTATGTATGTTGTGGAGTTGATGTAGATGCAATTTATAGCTTCAAGAATTCTTTTATGGCTTGTTTGAGTATCTCCTTTTTGTTTTGTGCATCAAACTGCTTATGTGGTTCATCATTTTTCTTCACCCATTGGTGTTGTACTCGATCTTGTCTTACTGCGTCATCTCTTGTCTTATCTCCTTCGTGCGTAACTATGCTGATATTTCTTCCATCATCCCTCACTTTTGCATAAATCCATTGAACATTCTGATTTTTCTGATTTATCTTGTCCTGGATCTTCCCTAATAGTGTCAAACAGTCTTTTGTGTCATGGTCAGATGCACAACAGTAAATACATGTCACAGGTGAAAGTGCACATTCTCTTGCATAGTGTCCTGGTTGTTGACAATTATGGCATACCACCGGTCCTTTACCTCTTACAAAACCTCCTCTACCTCATCCTCCACCTCTATAGCCAGCTCGATCTCCTTGCAATGTGTTGTACTATGGCACCTGGTTATACTGTGTGGGATTATATTATGGATGCACGAAATTGTACTGTAGATGTGCAGTGTTATATTGTTGTATTGTAGTGTTATATGGGGCTAGTACTTGGTTAAACTCTGGTGCATATTGCCCTATCATCATATCTACCTACACCCTATAGGTTTCTGATGTTCTTTCCCTCATCAACTCCATTGTCCTAAAATCTTTGTCATCATGGACTACTGACTTGAAAAAGTTGTAATATGAACTCTTAGGCACTCTCTGGTATTTCTACATCATTGGACAGTGATATGGATCATGCCCCTGTGTGTTACAGATATCACACCAGAGTCCTCCCAATGACAAAGGGTTTGGCAGTCTTGTTTCAATGTACTGCGCGAATGTTGGGCAGTCATTATTGTGGTTTCCTTCTATTCTACATCTGGTACAACAAACAATTTCTCTTTTTTCATTACTCCTTTTCTGGTTTAATTGAAATGTTATATTCTTCAAGTCTTCCTTGAGCTCCTCTATTGTTGGATCTATCTTCTGATATTGGTTATATTCTAGTTGCAAGGCTTCCTACAGAGCCTTTGCCTGGGTCTGAAACTTCTACACCCATGTTGTATAAATGTCCTATAATTAATTGACAAACTGCAACTCGGACTACTAGATTTTTCTTCTGTGCAGTGTTGAATTCTCATGGCGTGATCCCTGTACTCAAGTATTGAATGATGTCAGAAAAATATTCATCAGATAATTGGATATAAAATAATTGTGCATCAGGTAAGTTGTTCTCTAAATTTGTAGGTTCTTATCCATTTGTAACCCTTGATAGGTAATCTGGTCCTACGTTCAACTTCCCTGGTGTAACACACCCACGACGGGGCATAAAAAAAATTTCGCTTTTCTTAAAGGAACAAATCTCCATTCATGGTTTCTAATTTGGAAAGTCGGGGAACCAGTCCGACCTCTTGGTCAAGGATCTCCAATTCTGAAGCCAAATGACTCTCTGATACCTTGATGGTATCGTTCTGTAATTAAACACAAAACCTTTTGACTTCTTGGTGTAGTTTTAATGGCACCTGTGACCTTCCGTTTTTCTCCCCGACGAAATCTCAGACTGTTGGGTGTTAGCTCCTTTTCTGGATAATCCCCCTCTTGATGTGACCTTGGGAGATGACCTTACGAGAGTGCATGAATTGTATATGCAGCCAAAGGAGGTTTGAATCAAACTTATTTTCAGCCCGCAACTATCCTCAAGCCTCCACATGTCCTTTTTTCAAATCCATGGTTTGAATTGCGGCACACCCTCAACTTTTTAATGTTCGTGAAACTCCTATCCCCACCATGCTACAGGACTATCAATCTCTCGATATTGATGGTACTTTTAAAACTGGCGGTTCATATCTTCCCCTCTCAGACCTATGGATCAGATCTGACCTCTTGCAAAATCAACAAATGAGATATCCTTCGTGGTTTCGGGTTTCGGGAGTTTCAACTCTCAAACCCTGCTCTCTTTCGTACTTCAATCTTCCAAGTTGATGATCTGCAGACACCTGTCTTCCTAAATCAATGGCCCTGGCTTTACTTTAGGTGGTTGACCTTCCAACTGCATCAATAGTCTTGTGGCCCTCTTCTCAATCAACAGTCGATGTCCCCTTCAGGTTTCAGACTTCTGAGATCTCAAGTCTCAAACTTCACCCTTTTTTCCAATGGATTTTATCTAAAGGCTATAATCCATTGATGTGTGTCCTCTTGATCTGACGATCGAGGATTACTTTGGGTCTTTACCCGGAGTCCATAGATTTTCTCCACGTCTCCCTTAGATCCGACGACTATGAATTACTTCATATATTTATCTGGAGTTCTCATATTTTCGCCACGTCTTCCTTGGATCTGATGGCTATGAATTACTTTAGATATTTATCTAGAGTTTTCAGATCGACACCACACCTCCTCTAAATTTGATGGATCAGATCCACTTTAGGTTATCCAACACTTGATATTCACTTCAGACGATTTGATGACTCATCTTTACTTCGGTTGATCGGACGGTTGAGATTTACTTTGTATTTCTGGAAGTTCAGACTTTAGAAATATCAACCCTCAAACCTTGAATTCTCTCGAATAGATGATATCTGATGGCTCAGATTCACCTTGGCAATCCAATGCTTGAGATTTACTTCAGGTGATATGATGGCTTAGATCTGCTTCTGCTGATTGGATGATTGGGATTCACTTTGGATTTTCGGGACTTTGAACTTCACGAATCTCAAATATCAACTGATAAACTCTCGAATGGATTTCTCGAAGCTTCTGAGATGACAACTCAAATTCACTTTGGCAATATGACACTTGAGGTTTACTTTAGATGATCCAATGGTCGACATTTACTTTGGGTCTTCACCCAGGATCCATAGATTCATGCCACATGTCCTCTAGATATGACGATTCAGATCTATTTTGGATGATCTAACGGATGACATTTACTTCAGGTATTTACCTATAATCCATAGAGTCATGCCACCTATCCTCTAGATCTGACGGTTTCGATCTACTTCGACTATTCGGTACTTCATCCCTTCGATGCTTCGGAGCTTCGACACTTCGAGCTTCGGGGGTTTCAAATCTCAATCTAAAATTCTCAAAGTGATTTCTATGAATTCTACAATATGTTGTCATGTGTCCCTCTAGATCTAATAGTTCATATCTCCTTCGGCTTTTCGGGACTCGGGAACCTCAAATCTAAAAATTTACTTCCACCCGAGGACAATGGATCTCTACCACATGTCCCTTTTGATCCGACGGTTGATAGTTACTTTTGGTCTCTGACTCTCTAGGCTTCAGGAGTTTCAACTATCAATCAGAAACTTTCAAAGTGATTTATCCAGAGTTATTGATCTGTTGATGCATGTCCCCTGGAGATCAACAACCAGGATTTACTTCAGATATTTGTCCTCCTTCTTGTCCACTAACCTCTGAAGTAGTGGATCTTACACCACATGTCCTCCTTGATGATGGGCGGTCCCAATTTACTTCGGGACTTTGGGACTTTGACAAGTCCAATCTCCTGCACACACAAGGGTTAAGTTTCATGCATTTATTTATGGATCCAACAGTTACTATTCCTTCATGCTCAAATCCAACAAATGGGATCTATTCCTCTCCTCAGTGCTTCCTTTGTTCACTGGACGTTGATCTAATAGTCCAGGCTCCTCTCCATAACTTATCTATTATAGGTGGTACCTAACTAACTGACTGTGGATGTTTGTCCTTCCACCCAACCATAGGCTCAGAGGCATTCATTCATAGCACTTTGGCTACCCCCATGCCAAGCCATGATATCACCAGGGAACTCTTGCAGTTCTCAAGGAATCTTTCTCTGTTTCAGCTTCTGCTTGGGTTTTGTTCTCTGCAAACTTTCAAATATTTTCTTCTCTATTATGGCCTCAACGAGGTTTATCAGATGCTCACTCAGCATCAAGCTCATAGTATTTTGTTCATTCTCTGCTTGAGAGCTCTAGGCATTCTCCTTATTGATTTGTATGTCTTTCTTACAGGATGGTTCTCGACCCATCTTGTTCCTTCTGTCAGAAGGGAACTCTAGTCAGCTTGGTCTATCATACCCAGTGGTACTTTGGGCTCACATTCTGCAGTTTTTGGCCATCCTTCCATTCATGGGAGTGGATGATAATTCAACCACTGGTCCTTTCTTCATTAACCGATTTCTCTCCTTGGGATCTGAAGTAGGTTCATTATCCTCATCAAGGGAATTTGGGGTTATTTGATATCGTGACCCTCTCTTATAGTTTTCACATTCTTTCCTCTAGTGATATCATGGCCAATACTTTCAAGGCTTCAACCCCACAGTTAGTTATTGGCAACTCAAACAATAACACATTTACACTATCCACATGCCTTAGCATGGTAATTCTATTTTATGATTAATTACAAGCTGGGGGAAATAGGGGTGTTACAATTCCATCCCCCTTAAAGGAACATCGTCCTTAGTTTTCTTTCTCAAAAACACATGTCATGCCTTTCTCATTCAGTTGTTTTAGAAATCTTGATCCTTCTTCCTCAGTCAGGTCCTTTTTCAGACCTTTAATCTTGGTCACCTGCTTTCAATAATTCTTGGACAACAAGCACATTAATCATAGTCTTATGCCAAAACATTGCATAAAAAAAAAATATAGGAAAATTTCATAATCTTAGCACAATAATTATCTTCGCAGTTTGTGGATTTGTATCCACGTGGTTGTTTTGTTATCCAGGATCATTGTTTTTCCTTGACATACCCATTGGGTGCATGATCTCAATTCAATATTTTACAAGAACTATCATGGTTTCATCTTCCTTCTAGTCACTCACCCTCCAGGCCCAAGCTCAATATCCCCTTTTCTTCTATACAGTCCCTCAGGTGATCCATCTTTCCTTGCTAAGGTTTTATCGCACCGGAAGAACTACCCATCATGTGCATGATCCCGATCAATATTTTATAAGAACTATTAATGTATCCTCTTCCTTACAGTCACTCACCCTCTGGGCCTAGGCTCATGCATCCCCTTCTCTTCTATACAGTGCCTCGGGTAATCCATCTTGCCTTGCCAAGGTTTTCTCACACAAAAATAATTCTGGAGACTCTAACGAGTCTTACAGTCAAGGTGTCCCTCAGACTTGCTCTATTGAGGTGTCCCTCTAGCTTCTGTTACCTCAACATAATATATTATAGGAGATCATGGCTTACCACGGGGTTCTCATGGCTTAGTAGTAGCCATTTTTCATTCTTTTACAGCTTGATAGCCTTCTGGCTCAACTAAAGTTAGGGACGAAGGTTACTCTCCTTCTCCCAACTCAATCATAGATAGGGACAAAGGTTACTCTCCTTCTCCCGAGTCAGTCTTTATTTCATGTGATCGAATTATACTCTTTCTCACCCGTACCATAGCTATATAAAAATTCATGAGACATCATCATAAATTTTAAATTCAAAATTTTCTTGTAAATCTGTGACCCACAGATATCCAAATTCCACATTTTGTTTCCATGTTTGTTTCACACAAGAAATAGATTCATAATTATGGGACTTTCCTTCCCATAGTGGCTTGGCTCAACAAACAATTGGTCTTCCTTAGGGCTTACAACGCTACCATATTCAAGACTCCTTTACTTCCTACACTTTCAACTTCAATCAACCAATCAAACTGTTAGTTTCCATGCACATAAATTTTATTGCACCTTTATAACGTCATCACAAACAATTACAAAATTGTGCATACTAACAATCATATTCATTTTCTCAAAAAGGAAATACAATTCCTTGCAATTTGGCTCAATAGGCAATTGGTCTTCCTTATGACCTTACAATACTGCCATATCCAAGACCCATTTCCTCCTGCAATTTCAACATTCCTCAACCAAACAAATTGTTAGTTTTCATGCACATTACCTTTTTAAAATCAATCATACTAACAGTCCAAGTCACTTTCATCTATTCAAGGATACAAAGAAAAAAGATACATCATCCCTTATCTATGCATCATTTCATCCTACCAAATTTTTCAGAATAAAATTCAGATATCAGTTAACCTTAACGAATGTGCCAACGTTCATGGCCACATTCATACCCAATGCACCTTTGCATTTATTTTAAGTTTCCCGCACTCTACGACAAGTACTTTGTTATGATGTGTTGGAGCTTAGCCAATATTTTCACCATATGGTTTATTCATTCCCATTCATTGTTGCAGCAGGATTATGCTTTCGACTACAGGATGATCACGATTCCAATTTAGTACATATGAAACTACAAGTTTCACATGAATGACTTTAAGCATTCCTCCTTAATTAATAACCAGGGTGCCAACACTCATGGCCACCCAAATTTGGTTTTCTCTAACACCTATACAATGTAAATAGAAATGTTGGAAGGTCCTCCTTCCTCAATGGAAATCTATTGTCTGTCCTTTATGCGAACATGCATTTCCTGGAAGCAATTCCATGCAACATGATATCTATGATCACTTTTGTTTCCAATCATTCCTTGATTAGTCCATGTATTCATGACATATCAATTCATGAATTCTTCTGAGGATTAGAATCAGTATTTACTACCAGAGGTTCACACCTCCATCATTTAGGTTCTCCTTCTTGAATCATACCCTACTTGGGTATCCAAGGCATACAACTACCTTTCAACCTTCCATATATAACATTAAGACCATAAAATACTTCAGAAGGCATTCTTACCCTATCCCTTCATACCTTGTCCCACGTAGACATGAACATTTTTATACATGTTTTGGTTGTTAGAACCCCCTCTGATATTATTCCAACAGTGGTGCTCCATGGGGACTTTAAAGTCTCTTCAAAAATCTTTCAACAAGAGCCTTCTCATAGTCATCCTCTGATTGAGGTTGTTCATTATTGGAAACTATGTTTCTCAACAGTTCCAATCTAATTCTTTCTACACATGACATACATCATAAACACATTAGTCGTCATGTAAATTAAAAATGCAATTACCATAGAATTTAAATTAATAAAACATTTTCAGACATGTCCTAGCATATATGTATGCATCCCATCACATTATCCTTAATGTTTTCATGAGTGCAATACCGAGAGATCTCAACTATTCCTATAGTAATACAATCCTCATCAAGTCTATGGTGTCAAAACATTTACTTTCATCCCAGAGAAAAACATAATACACAACAAGAAAAGAATTGAGGGTTCTCCCCTTCTTCAAATTCTTTCTACATAGCTTGGGACTTTTAGGCCCAACTGAGTTATTTATAAGGCCTTGTTGTCTTTTCCCTACTTTTGCAACTTACTCCCTGTTGGGATCTTCCTGCTCTTTTCCTTAAGCATCCTTGGTTAGGCCTCACCCTAACCTTTTTGGAATACCTCATTGTTCTTTAATATCAAACCTTTTTGTTCATAATGGATCATGAACCTGTGCATCATGCACATTACCATTCAGTTATCATAATGGTCTATAATTATTTATTAGTCTTCTATTCATTACATGATGTTTTTCAAAATGTAATCCAGGACTCTGGTGTATATATATATATATATATATATATATATATATATATATATATATATATATAAGCTTCTAGCTCACTTATTAATTCTCAACAGTCATTAAGGTTGTGACTTTGTTTTCCTGGCAGAGTCTTCACACAGTTCCTCAACAAGGAACTCCTTCAGCATGAAACTTCCTTATTGCATATCCATCATTATTTGTGATGGTCTCAACCTTGAGTTAGCTTCAACAGTTTACCAACTATTCCATAAGGAATATAAACATGCATCTTTGTCATGTACCCAAATTATGTATCCATACATATTATGGTTTTGTTAACTTACATCCATGATGTACTTAACCATATTCATAATCCTAAACCTTCCTATACTGGTCATAGGTATGTTTCATAGCCCACCTACATCTCTACCTTTAAGATCATTCAACTCAGGATTGTTCACAATCCTTCTCATGTGATTCTCAAAGGCATAATCATTTGCCTCTTATTATGAAAATAGAGCATCTTTGCTCATTTACCCTTTTTATCTAATTATATTAGTATTTCCTGAGGAAAGGGAATACATTCCCCCTCAAGCTATTATTTGGAACATAACTTTCATGACTCTTCAAAATGGAGTCAGCCATGCATCCATAGTATTCATTTATTCTGGACAAGAGCAGTTTTTTCTTTATATTTCACTCATCAGGGCAACCATATTGTATCTATAGATATACTCTTACATCATACATGTGCATCACTTGCACATTTAATATCATTCATACCTAACTAGTATTAATATCAGGCTTCATATTAGGAAGCTCCACAATGCATTAAACCCATGCACTTAAGAATAATTAAACACAGATAAGTATTCATCATGCTAGCTTATTGCTTTCACTTTTTCCATGTCATTCACACACATGGACATATCAATCTTCTATATAATTTTCCCAAGTATCTTCCAATCCTCATTATGATCATGTATACACATTCATGTATAAGTAGGTGCATCTCTTACACATTTTTACCTCATGCATTTACTTGATAGTTTAATTTCATCATTATTGTCCTTTAGTTTGAGATTTCAGTCACTTACAGGACTAATCTCACAGTCATATCTCGTATTGATGTTTCCTTCTCTCATGGAAATAAACAACCAGGGTCACCTTCCTCTTTATGTGGAAACGTCTAGCAATAAAAGCTTCTTTCCTCAGTGTCCATATGGTTTTACCCATCTTACTTTTCTTTGTTCATGAGGAGTTATGTACTCCAATTTTAATATAAAGCAATAACTATAACTGCCAAGGATCCTTCCTGATCCTATCAGATTCCTTTAAGCCCACAAAGGTATTAACCATTATATAATCCACCATCATCAGTGCCTGAAGTCCCAACTACCCATGCTTATAAGAAGTGTTACGAACACCAGGTCATTTGTCCTTTGAGCTTTAGCTACCCTTGACATAACCCTACCACCTTCAGCTATCCACATTCAAGTCTTATTATAAATTTTAAGTAGCATATCCCTACTCTTGGTAAGATTAGTTATCACTTTTACAAAGGGATAAAGAAATTCTTTTGTTGAAATAAAACAAGAATTCCCAAAATCATAAGTTTAATCTGCAGTCCTTCTCCTTAAGGAGTAAATGAAGATAAAAATACACCCTTACGTGACTCATACATGAGCCCAAGCAGGCCAAGTGTTGTAACCATGCTCTAATACCAATTTGTAACACACCCACGATGGGGCATAAAAAAAAATTCTCTTTTCTTAAAGGACAAAATCTCCATTCATGGTTTCTAATTTGGAAACTCAGGGAACTAGTTTGACCTCCTAGTCAAGGATCTCTGATTCTAAAGAAAAACGAATCTCTGAGACCTTGATGGTGATTTGGATTTTATGAGCAGAACGAAATGAATACATATTATTAGCAGGTGATTAACAAAAAATAACAGAGATACAATAAAACTGTTTTTCTATTCAATAACGAAATAAGCTGAAACTGTAAAATGCATCGAAAACAAGCTTGCTGGAATGGTGGCGGCTTATCTCTAAGAAGCGATGTGACGACAACGCACATTCATAAGAAGAAGGTTAAAATGAGGCTCCGAAGGCCTTTTTATAATAATCAAGAATGCCAAAAACTCTAGACATCCAAAAACCTAACCCTAGGAGATGAAGCGCCAAAAGTCATGTGGGCCCCGTTTGGGTAAGTTAGTACATCAACTTTTTGGGGTCATAACTTTTTCATACGATCTTTGTTTTAGGCGTGTGATAGCTCATTGGAAAGGTATCATTGAGGATATTCATTTTGGGGGATCCATAATGCCTTTGGCTATCTTTGAGGAGCTTGATCCTAAAAAACCTTCACTTAGGCCCTCAAAATGGCCCCAGAAGTTAAAACTGCTAAAAATAGTAAATTGCCAAAATTGTCAGAAAACTGTTTTGAGCTAGTTGGAGAAGGTGGGTGGCCACCGATATCCATATGGATCAATCCTCCCTCCTTAGGAATCAATGGTATTCATTGCATTGAGGTCCCCCTTTAGATGAGGAAATTTCTGCCGAAATTGGCCCCAGGTTAGCCACTTGCCTTGGTGCAGGAGCTGCCCTGCTTTGACGACTCGATAAAGCTACATCCTTTGTTGTCAAGTGCCCTTGATATATCTATCCACAATATGATCATTGGATGCCTACTGTAGGCAATCGGGGTTGATCTATGTTGGTGTCAGTTGTTCTGCTACTTTTGAGGTGTCCAATAATGGTGGGAAATAAGGGCGAAAAAGATCCATGTTGAACATTGGGTGCAGACCAAGGAAAGGAGGAATGTTGAGCTCAAAAGAATTATCCCCCACGGCCTTGGTGAAAGTGTATGGCCCATAATGGAGTGGGTAAATCTTTTTATGGGGTCCTATAAGGCGTTCTTTCTGCAAGTGCAACCAAACTTTGTCGCCCACTTGAAACTTATGCGGCACCCGATTTTGATCATGGCGTTGTTTGTACTTGTCATTGGACTTCTGTAGGATATCCTAAACCTGTCGGTGGATGTGCTGGATCCACTCAATGAATTGGGTGGCTTTGTCATCTTTAGTTGGAGCAGGAGATGAGTCGGTCGAGGTGACCACAGGGGGAAGTGCAACATCTATGGGTCCCAATGGTTGGAATCCCAACCTCACTTGAAAGGGGTTGTGGTTGGTTGATCTATGCAGAGCTCGGTTGTAGCTATGTTGGACATAGGGAAGGCTCTCATCCCATGTGTGAGGGTAATTTGAATTATACATGTGAAGGATATGCACAATCATTAGATTTACAACCTCGTTTTGGCCATTTTTCTAGGGGTGGAAGGCCGTGGATTTGGTGAGCTTTGTGTCCAGCAGTGACCAGAGGCTCGACCAGAATGTGTTGAGAAATCGACTATCCCGATATGAGACAATGGTTTGTGGGATTCCAAAATGTACCTGACTAATTCAAAGAAGATCTTGGTAGTGACCTCTATTGTGATGCTCTTCTTGTAGGCAACCAGAATCACCATCTTAGAAAAGCGATCAACAACCACAAAAACACAGTCATTTCCCCTCTTGGTGGATGGGAGGCCTGACATGTAGTCCATTGAGATGGATTCACATGGCCTATCAGGAGTAAGAAGAGGGGTGTATAGGCCTTGTTTCTTAGTGGTTGGTTTGGCAATAACGCAGGCAGTGCAGGACCTGATATACTTGTTGACCTCCTGTTGAAGTTTTGGCCAGTAGAAATGTTTTTGTAGCATCGTCACTATCTTTTCAATGCCGAAGTGTCCTTCCACCCAACTGTAGTAGGCTTCCCATATCATCTTCACTCGCTCACTTGATGGAACATAGATATGGCCCAGATGACACAAAAACCCATCCTGAATATGGAAATTATCGGCAACTGCATTTGCAGCCAACATTTGGTAGGTGGTGGCGAAGTCAGGGTCTATCTCATATATTTGGGGTCATCTAGATGTCTCATGGACACAAGACTCTAGAACCATGGTGAGTGCCATGACTGGTGGTCTACTGAGGCAATCAGCGATGCAATTGGTGATTCCTGTTTTATACTTGATGTTGAGGTGGAATTGCTGCAATTATGTGGACCACTTTTAATGGCGTTCATTCTGCAATTTTCCTTGTGTCTGCATGAACTGCAGTGGCTTATGATTAGTGTGGATGATTGTCTCCTTCCCAAGAATGTAATGTCTCCACTGGCGGCATGCTTACACAATGGATTACATTTCTTTGTCATAAGTAAGGTACTTATGGACAGTATCTGATAGTGTCTCACTATGATAGGCCACGGGGTGGCCATGCTAAGTGAGAACGGTGCCCACATCATAGTCTAAAGCATTTGTCTCAATCTCAAAAGGATGTTGCAGGTCTGGTAGTGAAAGTAATGGGGTTGAGCACAAGCACTGCTTCAAATCATCAAATGCTTTTTGTTGGGATCGGCCCCTTGAAAATTTCTCCTTACCACCACCCCCGTTTATTTGGCTGAGGGCCCATGCAATATGGGAGAAACCCAACATGAACCTGCGGTAGAAATTGGCAAGGCCCAAGAAGCTCCAAATCTCAGTGAGTGTTGTTGGGGCTGGCCAGTCACGGATGACTTCGATCTTGGCTGGATCCACATGTATGGCATGCTGATCAATGATGTAGCCCAGGTAATGGACCCTATCCATGTTGAAGGAGAATTTTTCCAAGTTGGCGTATAGCTTGTGCTGTCGCAGGGTGTGCAGAACCTATTGAATATGCTGCAAGTGTTCGACCCAAGTCTTGCTGTAAATTAGAATGTCATCCAGATACACCACTACAAAAGTATTGGTGAATGGTCACAGGATATCATCCATCATCCTCATGAAAATGGTTGGAGAATTTGTCAAACCAAAGGGCATGACCAACCATTCAAAAACACCTTCCTTTGACTTGAAGGTGGTTTTCCATACATCTGTTTGTTCTATCGGGACCTAGTGGTATCCAGACTTTAGATCAATCTTACTGAAGTATTTGGCCCCCATGAATTGATTAAGGAGGTCATCAATTTGGGGAATCGGGTATTGGTTTCTGACTGTGATTTTATTCAGAGCCCGGTAATCAATACAGAGTCACCAGGTTCCATCTTTCTTCTATACCAGCACGATTGGGCTCCCGCAAGGTGATGAGCTGGGGTGGATGTTCCCCTTGTGGAGTAGTTCTTGGATCTATTGCTTGATCTCTTCATTCTCTAACATAGAGTGATGATAGACTATCCCATTGGGTAGTGGTGCACTGGGGGTCAGAATGATGGGGTGCTTGACCTAGCAGTGCAGAGGTACCCTTGTAGGTGAGGAGAAGATATCTGAGTATTCTTCCACGACCTTATCTACTTGCTTCTGTTGTGTGGAGAGGTCAGCCGCAAAGACTTTGGATGTAGTTGTGATCTTTCGCTTATTCTGAGAGAGAATAATGAAGAAGAAAAAGTTCCCTATCTGAGAGATGACCTTCCTGCATTGCTTAGCAGAGATCAAGGAAATAGCACTAGGTGGGGTTGCCTCGGGTATCCTGTACAATTTCCTATTCAAAGTAATAATAACACTACGAGGCCTAGACTCATATACAGCATGATGTTTCCATAAATAAGGTTGGCCCAAAAGAACATCACAAACTTCGAGAGGAGAAACATCACACAATACCTCATCTTTGAAGGGCTTGATGCCATACGACAGTCGACACTGTTGGCTGATGCGGAGATCGCTTCCTTGGTGGAGCCATCCAATGGTGTATGGTTGTGGGTGCGGTGTTGTTGGTAGGGCCAACCACTTGACAACCTCTACTGAGATGAGGTTCTTCTGTCTACCACTATCAACGATGAAGTGTAGCAGGGTGCCTTTTACCCACATCTGTGAATGGAAGAGGCGCTCTCCTTCTTCTGGCTCATCTAGTTCACCAGGCTAGAGCTTGGTGGTAGCAATGGTGGCATTGGATTCTTCGTTAATGATCCATCTTCCCCTTTTTGGTTCTAGCTCAGAGTCATAATCTACATCTGATTCAGAGGCTTTCACTTCGACCACCAGTGACTGCTTTCAGCAATAGTCAGCAGTCTTATGCCAAGGGCTCTTATGCAAGTCGCACCACTTCCTGGTATCTTTCTTTGTATTTCCAGTGTCCTTATTTACTTGCGGTTTGGAATGGTTGTCAATCTTTTCTCTATCTTTTGTTCAATGGGTTGGGGCTGCCCTTTCCTGGATTTTGTTGTGAGGGGTTCCCAGGCCCAAATTTTAGTGTCTTTTGTTTGAGCTTTTGCTCGATTTTGATGACATATCGGTAGGTCGCGCCCAAGGATGAGATGTCTAGAAATTCCATTTCAGTCTAGATGTATCTATTAAAAGAACCATGATACTTGAGCACTAGATGTCACTCCAAATCTTTGATACCCAACTTGGTGCACAAGGTATGGAAGATATTTGTGAAATATGGAACTGCTTGGTCTCTTTCTTGTCACAGTGTGGTTATGTAGGTCATCATAACTTCCGACAGGGTAGCATTGTTTCTTAATAGAAACCCTGAAGGATTCTCAGGTGGTTATGACTAAAAATAATGAGTTCTCCTCTATTTCCTTTTGCTCACAGAAAGTTTCCCACCAATATTTCACATGGGGAATGTCTTTGAGGAGCACAAGAGTAGTCTTTTCTTTATTCAAAAAGTTATGGATGGAAAAATACCCTTCTAGTAGATTCGACCACTTGTCTACAGCATCTGCATCTATCTGAACTTCAAATATATGAATATCGAAGTTTATTTGTACCTTGAAGGGGGCAGTGCCTCCATTCGAAGAAGATGCGTCACCTGTTGGTAGCCGTCGAAGGATTTGCGCGAAACTATCCATCATCTTGTTCCTCTGTTGCGTGAGGGCTTCCTCAATCAACAGTTTGAAAGGATATCATGTCCCATCATCTTTCTTTTCTCCTACCATCGGAGGTTGCTTGGGCATGTGAGAGATTCTTTCCTTAAGAGAAACAAGCTCAAGACCCAACCTTTTGTACTCTGACCTCATTGGGGACATGCATTAAGACGACAAGGAGCAGACCGCTCTGATACCACTGATCTGGATTTTATGAGTAGAAAAAAATGAATAGAGATTATTAACAAGTTCTTAACACAAAATAATAGAGATATAGTAAAAATGGTTTTCTATTCAATAACGAAATAAGCTGAAACTGTAAAATGCAGCGAAAACAAGCTTGCTCGAATGGTGGTGGCTTATCTCTGAGAAGAGATGTGACGACAGCACACATTCACAAGAAGAAGGCTACAATGAGACTTTGGAGGCCGTTTTACAATAAGAAATAATGTCAAAAACCCTAGACATCCAAAAACCTAACCCTAGGAGATGAAGCGCCAAAAGTCATGTGGGCCCTGTTTGGGTAAGTTAGTACATCAACTTCCCGGGGTCGTAACTTTTGCATACGATCTTTGTTTTAGGCCTGTGATGGCCCATTGGAAAGGTATCATTGGGGATATTCCTTTTTGGGGCTCAATCATGCCTTCAGCTATCAATGAGGATATCGATCCTGAAAAACCTTCATTTAGGCCCTCAAAATGGCCCCGGAAGTTAAAACTGCTAAAAATAGTAAATTACCAAAATTGTCAGAAAACTATTTTGAGCCAGTTGGAAAAGGTGGGTGGCCACCAATATCCATTTGGATCAGATGGTCTCATTCTATAATTATACATAGAACCTTTCTACTTCTTGGTGCAAGTTTAATGGCAATTGCGACCTTCCCTTTTCGCTCCCCTGCGAAATCTCAGAGTACCGGGTGTTTGTTCATTTTCTAGATAAGCCCCCTCTTTATGTGACCTTGGGCGATGACCTTATAGGACCATGTGAATTGAGGATGCATCCAAAGGTATTTTGAATCAAACTTCTTTTCATCTTGCAATTCACCTCGATCCTCCACGTGTCCTCTTTTCAAATCCACGGTTTGAATTGCGGCCCGCTCTCAAAATTTTAACGTCCATGCAACTCCTATCCCCACAATGCTATGGGACCATTGATATCCTGATATTGATGGTACTTCTAAAACTAGTGGTTCATATTTTCCCCTCTCAAACCTACGAATCAGATCTGACCTCTTGCAAAATCAATAGATGAGATCCGCTTCATGGTTTTGGGTTTTGAGAGTTTCAATTCTCAAACCCTTCTCTCTTTCGTACTTTAATCTTCTAATTTGATGATCTGTGGACACATGTCTTCCTAATCAATAGCCCTACCTTTAATTTGGGTGGTTTACCTTTCAGCTAGATCAACATTCCTATGGCCCTCTTCTCGCTCAACGGTCGAGATCTCCTTCGGGTTTCGGACTTCTGAGATCTCAAGTCTCAAAATTCACCCTTTTTTTTCCAATGGATTTTATCCTAAGGATATAATCTAATGATGTGTGTCCTTTTGATCTGATGATCAAGGATTACTTCAGGTCTTTACCCAGAGTCCACATATTTTCTCCACGTCTTCCTTAGATCTGACGACTATGAATTACTTCGGATATTTATCCAGAGTTCTCATATTTTTTCCACGTCTTCCTTGGATCTGACGGCTATTACTTTGGATATTTATCCAGAGTTATCATATCTAAACCATACCTCCTCTGAATCCAATGGCTCAGATCCACTTCGGTTGATATGACGCTTGATATTCAGTTCAGACGATCTGACGACTAAGATTTACTTCGGCTGATTGGAAGATTGAGATTTACTTCCAATTTCCAAAAGTTTGGACTTCAGAAATGTCAACTCTCAAACCTTTCCTTCTCCTAAATAAATGGTATCTGATGGCTCAGATTCACCTTGGTGATCCAATGCTTGAGATTTACTTTGGGTGATTTGACGACTCAGATCTACTTCGGCTGATCGGATGATTGGGATTCATTTTAGATTTCTAGGACTTCAGAATTCAGCAATCTCAAACCTCAACTGAGAAACTCTCAAATGGATTTCCCGAAGGTGCCAATATGATGGATCAAATTCACTTTGGAAATCTGACACTTGAGGTTTACTTCGGATGATCCAGTGGTCGATGTTTACTTCAAGTATTCACTCAGGATCCACAGATTCATGCCACCTGTCCTCTATATCTGACAATTCAGATATACTTCGAATGATCTGATGGCTGACGTTTACTTTGGGATTTTACCCAGAATCCATAGATTCATGCCACTTGTCCTCTAGATATGACGGTTCAAATCTACTTCAGCTCTTTGACACTTCGACCCTTCGGTGCTTCAACTCTTCAGCACTTTGGGCTTTGGGGGTTTCAAATATCAATTTGAAGCTCTCAAAGTGATTTATTCAAAGACTATGATCTGTCATCACGTGTCCCTCTAGATCTGACAGTTCAGATCACCTTCGACTCTCCGGGACTTGGGAACCTCAAATCTCAAACTTTACTTCCACCCAAGGACAATGGATCTCTACCACATGCCCCTTTCGATCTGACGGTTGAGAGTTACTTCTAGGATTCAGATCTCTGGGCTTCGTGAGTTTCAACTCTCAATCGGAAACTCTTGAAGCAATTTCTTTAGAGTTATTGATATATTGACATGTGTCCCCTGGTGATCAATGACCGATATTTACTTCATCTATTTTTCCTCCTCTTTGTCCACTAACCTCTAAATTTGTGGATCTTACACCACCTATCCTCCTTGACGATGGATGATCCCAATTTTCTTCTAGACTTAGGGACTTTGACAAGTCAACTCTCCTACATGCACAGGGGTTAAGTTTCTTGCATTTACTTCCGGATCCAATGGTTATTGGTCCTTCACACTCAGATCCAATATATGGGATCTATTCCTCTCCTCTACGCTTCCTTTCTTCACTGGACGTTGATCTAATGGTTCAGGCTCCTCTCCACAACCGATCTGATGGTTGTTGTCACTCCTCCTCCAGAGCTTTCAAATTCCTCTAGCTTAGAGGATTTTCTAAGTATTCAAAGGCCTCATCCTTTGTTCCTCCCATGAGTCCATCTCTTGGACCTCGTCTGCACTTCTGAAAATATATTATCTCTTATGAGCTTTGGGACTTGGAATACATCCTACTCTTGTTCCCTCTTAGCACTATCTCTTCTAAGCTTCAACTGCTTGGACCTTGAAGGTCTCTCTCCCTTCTATTCCTCAAAGGGATATCTATGCCCTCCTGGCAATTTTTTCTCAAGCACTCCCTACTGAGCTGCAGAGTGTTCGGTAACTTTGTGAGTGTCTCCTAAGTTTTTTATAACTTCACCTTCAGGGTTTTGGTCACTCCAACACACGATTCTCCCGAAGCGAGGACAATTAATCTCATAGATCAGATGGTCGATAAGGATCCCGACGGATCCATAGATCTATGGTCCAGATTAACTTCGAGACTTTGACTTTCAGAGGTTTAGTCACACCAATACTTGATTCTCACGTCGCACAAACTCTGAACTCACAGAACCGACGGTCAAGGTGGGTCCCGATATATCCTTGGATCCATGGTCCAGATTAACTTCAGGACTTCCGGACTTCGGGGATTTTTACTTCCCTCACGATGAAATCACAGTTTGCCAAACTTGCGAAGTCCAAAGGACTCAAGGAGATAACTCCCACACCCCTTTTTGTATCCAACAATCACAACGGACCTTGGCTCTTCCTTAATATTTTCTCATTCATTCATCATCCAAATAAAGGAGCCTTCCCTTTCGATACTTCATCCTCGCTACTCTTCCTAAACCTGTTAGCTCTGAAAGGCTTAAGATCTTTTCGCTCTTTCTCTTGGACTTAATTCTTGGAAGATTTCTTCCACGCACCCCTTACGTTCATTCCTCAACTCTAGAACTTAGTGGTTCTCGGTCTTTGTTATCCTCACAGAGAGCCTGTGCATACATTCATTATCACTCCTGAGCTTTAACAGA
Source organism: Picea engelmannii (assembly GCA_009831015.1). Taxonomy (NCBI): domain Eukaryota; kingdom Viridiplantae; phylum Streptophyta; class Pinopsida; order Pinales; family Pinaceae; genus Picea; species Picea engelmannii. The sequence goes on from ML780584.1 coordinate 291,365, forward strand.
CTTCATCATCCAAGGGGCTCATAATGACTAGGAGGGTCAACATGTGTACATGAAACTATGCCCAAGGTCGATGAACTCATAGTTTGTAGATCTAGATTAAGCCCCCACATGATGCAAGCATTTACGAGTATAAAACATATCCCATCCATATAATTTCCTACTTGCCTAATCATACAATCAAGAAGACATAAAAAAAAAGGGTACAGTATAAATCATCAAGCAAACATATCTATCCCTGCAACATTTATAGGATATCCAACTTTAATTCACAGTACCACTTAAACACACAAGATATGTGATTACTTATCTATTGTAGGTGGTAGCCAACTAACTGGCTGTGGGTGTTCTTCCTTCCATGTGAACATAGGATCAAAGGCATTCATTCTTATCACTCTGGCCACCCCTGTGTGAAGCCATGATATCACCAAGGAACTCTTGCAGTTCTCAAGGAATATTTCTCTGTTTCATCTTCTGCTTGGGTTCTGTTCTCTACAAAATTTCAGAGATTTTATTCTCTTTTATGGCCTCGACGAGGTTTATTAGATGCTCACTCAGCATCAAGCTCACGACCTTCTATTCATTCTCCGATGGAGAGATCTGTGCATTCTCCTTATCGATTTCTATATCTTTCTTCCAGGATGGTTCTCGACCCAACCTGTTCCTTCTGTCAGAAGGGAACTCCAGTCAGCTTGGTCTGTCATACCCAGTGGTACTTCGGGCTGAAATTATGCATTTTGTTTCCATGCTTCCATTCATGGGAGTGGTTGATAATTGAACCACCGGTCCTTTATTCATTAACTGATTTCTCTCCTTGGGATCTGATGGAGGTTCAAGCCGTTCGAGGGGATGCTTGAGCTCATTATCCTCATCAAGGGAATTAGGGGTTATTTGATATAATGACCTTCTCTTATAGTTTTCAAATTATTTCCTCTAGTGATATCATGGCCAGTACTTTCAAGGATTCACCCCCATAATCAGTTATTGGAAACTCAAACAATAATACATTTACACTATCCACATGCCTTAGCATGGTAATCCTATTTTATCATTAATTACATGCTGGGGGAAACAAGGGTGTTACACCTAGTTTGACTATCACCTCAAAGTCAAATTCCTGAAACATTTGTAACCATATAAAAATTCTCCCCCCCAACATTGGCTTATTGACTAGGTATTTGAGAGAAAAATCGTCTATGAACATTTTAAAATGTTTCCCAAGAAGATAGTGTTTGAACTTCTGCAGTGCATATACCATTGCTAAGCCTTCTCTTTCTCTAGTATTTTATTTCTTATCTAACTCTAACAATATTATTCTTTCAAATGATATTGAATGGTCTAAATATCCTACTCCTGGATGCACCAGAACAGCTCCAAGTGCTATCCCTAATGCATCTACATGCACATCAAATGTCTTTTCCCAAACTGGGAATACTAGTATTGGTGTTGTTACCATTTTCTCTTTTAGAGTGTCCAATCTTCACTGACAGTCCTCATTCCACTGAAATTTACTATATTTCCTCAATAGTTTCTCCATTGGTGATATGATATGCACATACCCTTTTATGAATTTCATGTAGTAGCCTGTGTGTCCCAATGTTGTTCTCAACTGCCGTACTGATTTTGGTGGTGGTAAATTGACAATCATTGCAATCTTGGTAGGTTCTACTAGCAAGCCTTGTTTTCACTCTATATGGCCCAATAGTATCCCAAAAGGTGTCCCAAAGATGCACTTCTTGATATTTAATGATATCTGACACTTCCTGCATCTTCCAATATCAACCATAATAACTCTACATGATCTTTCAATAGATTTTGGACTATCCAATCATCCAGATATACTTCTAAAAACTGATGGATGAATTCTTTGAATGCAGGTATGACTACTCTTGAGACTATTGTTGGTGCATTCTTCAATCCAAAAGGCATGACTTTGTACTAGTAGGATCCCCATTCTATGGAAAAAGTGGTCTTGTACCTATCTTCTAGGGCTATCTTAATCTGATGGTAGCCTGAGAATCCATCTATGAATGAGTATGCTTCTTGTCCTCCTACATTCTCTAATACCTCATCTGTGAAAGGGATAGGAAAAGGGTCATGTAGGAAAGAATCATTCAATTTCCAAATATCTACACATATCCTCATCCCTCCCTACTTCTTTTCCTGAACTACCATAGGGATTACCCATTCAGATTCCTCCACTAGTTCTATGATTCCATCCTCCAACATTCTATCAATTTCTTCTTTTACATTTTTCTTATATATTGGGTTCAGTCGATATGGTCATTGTCTGATTGATCTATCTTCAAGTTTGAGAGTTATATTCATCTCATTTAGCTCTCCTACTATGCCATTCATCTCTATAAATGTTGTTGGGAATAGGTCATTATACTCGCGGAAAAAATCTTTTATTCCTTCTACTGTTTGTTCATCCCAGTAGTCTCTGATACTGGCCATTTTGGGATTATCATTTGTCCCAAATTTAATCCGTTCACCTTGATTGTCATAGTAAATACCTCTAATTCGATAGATGGACCTTCCACCTTCCTTTCTCCTTCAATTTCTATAATTTTAATGTTGTGTGGGTGATCTTCATCTGGTGCGTCTTCCTGCACATGATCACATGACATTAGTTCTTTCACTGTTTGTATATTCTGTTGTTGATACTTTGTTATAAGTTCAACCTATGATTCTTGAATGAATATTTTCCCTCTAATTTGTTTCAGTGTTGAATCCATGTTGGGGTTCTCATGTTCAAATGAGAAAGTGACTATAAAATTCTATTGTAGTACTGTCCATTATGCACTGCCTCTGCGCAATTCCTAGTCTACATACCAGTTTGCTGGAATTCCTTCCAATGTGTGAATAAAGTGATGAGGCCATTCTTATGGTGGTTTCATTCTCCATAGTGTTCTACACTTCTCCAAGTGTTCTACTGGTGTCCCCTATCCATCATATCTCTATAGTTGGTTGCTTTCATGTTTTGTCCCAAATCTGATCCACAGTAATCTCTTAGATCGGTACCAGTCCTTGATTGTCTCTTTGTGCACACCCCACCATATTGCAGGTGTTTCCTTGAGTGCCATATCTTGATCTAAGAGCCTATGATTTTCTAACACTTCATCTTCGTAACTTGTTATGAATTATTATAAGTCATTCATGCCATGAAAGTTGGCAGGTTCTCTTATCTCTATACCTATCCATCTTATTGCACGGTCTATGCTTACGCACCCTCTTGTGGAGACTTCATGTAATATCTGCCGCCAATTCTCCAACCCTGTATCTAAGTCTGACGTGCATGACGTTATAATTCTCCAACTAAGTACCCCATATGCAGTTGGATTCACATAATATTCTTCTCATGAGATGGTCCTATATAACTGGTTAATTTCCTCCAGGTCTAAACAAGTGGGTTCTACAAACCTTTCTCCTTCTGATGGATCTAATGGCGCAATGAATATGTATTGTGTTGACTCGAATGTCATCTTCCTCATATTCATATTGATTATGGCCTGATTTTCAAATGACCTATCCAAGCCAAGAAATTCCAGATAAGGTCTTGTGCCATCCACTATTTCTATCACTTCCAAATCATCTATAGTGTGCACTCCATCCATATATACTATCACACCCTTTAGCCTTCCAATTCGTAGAACCATGTGTTTATTTTCTAGTTTAAGCTGAACATGTGAATATTCTAATGTGGGCTCTCCCATACATTTCCATGTCTTTTTGGATATTACGTTCAGTTTGGAGCCTAAATCTAGTATGATATCCCCCATGTTGAAATCTCCAATGTTGGCGTTCAGTCTGAATTCTCTGTTTTTCCTCCTCCTCGTATGTAGATGATTAATTATTTTATGTTCTATATTTCCCTCTACATATGTGCTACATATTTCTAACATATTTTGTAACACTTTGACAGATGATGGGTTATTTAGTAGTTGAACACAAGATTGCAGAAAATATTTTATGGTACTTACTTGTCCTAGGGGTTGTGCTTCATTAGTTTGATCCAGCCATGAAGGAATCTTGTATGTTGGTACGTCATGAGTATTCTATGCAGTTGATTTAGATGCAATTTATGAGTCAAGAATAATTTTCTGGCTTGTTTGAATATCTCCTTTTCGTTCTATGCATCAAACTGCTTCTGTGGTTCAACATTTTTCTTCACCCATTGGTGTTGTGCTAGATATTGTCTTACTGCATCATCTCTTGTCTTAGCTCATGCACACATAACTGTGATGATATTTCTTCCATAATCCCTCACTTTTTCAAAAATCCATTGAACATTCTGATTGTTCTGATTGTTTTGATTTCTCTTGTCCTAGATCTTCCCCAACTGTGTCGGACAGTCATTTGTGTCATGGTTAGATGTGCCACAATACATACATGTCACAAGTGGGAGTGGACATTCTCTTGCATAGTGTAATGATTTTTTATAGTTATGGAATACCACCGGTCCTCTGCCTCTTCCAAATCATCCTCTACCTCGTCCTTCACCACTGTAGCCAGCTCGATCTCCTTGTAGTGTGTTGTATTGTTCATCCGAAATGATCTTTGAAACGATAATGGTTGAGTTATCTTGCATGAGTTAAATTACCATTTAGGAAACTAATGAAAGAGGAAGAATGAAAGATTCAACATGATGGCCATATAAAAATATACATATCTGAAATAAATCATGAGGATCAGAAAACCATAAACACCAATGTGATAACAGAGTTCGCCAATATCGCCTACATCTCCTGGCCTTTGTCTCAGTGGGTGAGGCTTTGTTATTTCTGTTCAAATCCTTAAAATGACATCATAGTAGTGCCAAAATGATTACAAATTGATATGGTCTTGTTCTACCAAATCTCTAGAACCCAACAAAACTGACGGCACTAAAATCGGATGACTGGAGCTCCCATAAATGTCCCGCAAAGGTGCTCTCCTCAATAGCTTCCCTGCATAAAAACGGATTTGGCTTGGTAAATATTCAACATGTACATGTTCTGAACCTCTCCCTTGGCTTCAAGAGCCCTTGTTTTATATAGATCTGAAGTTGGTAAAAACCTTCCATCTTCTCCCCAAGATCTGGCCTAAAAAAGGGCCCAATATCCCCCCAAAAATGACCAAAATCCCATAAACCTGCATCAAAAACCATTGAAAAATCTTATAATAAAGTTAAATAACCCACAATTGAGAAATATCATGGCACAACCCCCTTTCTCCACGCTCCTAGTCACATGGGCACCTCCATGTGGCCTTGGACTAGTGATAGTTCGTTGGCCCCTCCGTTCCTGTCCCCTGGTCATAAGGTGGTGGCCATGTGCCACGAGCCAAACCTCCACACACTCTAACCATTAGCCCCCTAATTCAGAGCTCCTGGTTATGCACTTGGTCAGTGGGCTAGTCTGACTAACCGGTGCTAACCCCACATAACTCTGCACTATACGATAAAGGCTCGGGTCCTATGCGATGTCTCCGTAATTGGGGGCTATACCATTGCACACACCAATGTGTATGAATTGTAGAATTGTGGTCATGTTAGAAGGGTCATGTGGATGTCCGTCGGGGGTTGGGGATTATCCCCAGCCATAAAATCAGCCACCATACTATACATTTAAACTTAAATATAAGTTGTGACATTTAGGGTTAAGAAACAATGTGAGGGTGGGTCGGCCAGCTTGGCCTTGCCAATTCGTTTTCCTGGAACAATAGGTTGTAGGCTGAAATCTCATTGATTCCAAACAAATTTTGGAATAACATTAACAAACGAATGGGCACCATGTGGCATCCCATGTCTGGGCCATGTGGCACCATGCTACTAGCCCTCAATCTAGCACGTATCAACAGTTCATTAGACCACTTGTCTGTCTTCATGCCCAGTAAACAACCTAGCATGTTGGCCCATGCCAACTGTACCTTCCATGTAAAAAACCTTCCACATGGCGTATGGTTGTGACAGGTCAGTTGTATGGACATGCCATGTGTTACCCTTGCAGTGGTGACACATGTCACTCCCTGATTGGTCCACCTGTCCATGTCTAGTCAGTGCCAACATACTCTTCCACATCAGTTGTACGATATTACATCCTATACAGTCAGTTTCCATGTGGAACTGTATGGACTATACAGTCAGCATCCTTTTGTTTGCTTATCTGACGAAACGAACAGATCGTGATATCTTGAGCATATGACATTTGTTTGAGCTCATTCAAGTTGCGTTGGGTTCCTGTAGACGAGGCCTACACACACATTCATTTTGAATCCATTATGAGAACTTGATTTTTTAGGCCTTCCTGGACCCAATCAGTTCCCGAGATCCAATTCTCGATCAACTGTGGCACCTTGTTATACTGCACAAGATTATACTGTGGCTATGCATTATTGTACTGCAGCTGCACAGTGTTATATTATTGTGGTGTAGTGTTATATGTGGATGGTACTTGGTTAAACTATGGTGCATCTTTCCCTGCCATCATCTATGCCTGCACCCTATAGGTGTCTGATGCTATTTCCCTCATCAGCCCCATTTTCTTGCAATATTTGTCATCATGGCCTACTAACTTACAAAAGTTTCAATATGAACTCTTAGGAACTTTCTGGTATTTCTGCATCATTGGACAATGATATGGATCATGCCCCTATGTCTTACAGATCTCATACCATAAGCCTCCTAATGGCAGAGGGTTTGGCAGTCTTGTTTCCATGTACTACATGAATGTTGGGAATTCATTCTTCTATTATCCTTATGTCCTACATGTGGTACACCAAACAAATTCTCTTTTGTCCTTACTCTTGTTCTGGTTTAATTGAAATGTTATATTCTTCAGGTCTTGCTTGAGATCCTCTATTGCAGAATCTATCTTATGATATTGGTTCTCTTCTAGTTAAAAGGATTCTTCCAGAGCCTCTGCCTGGTTCTAAAACTTTTGCACCCATCTTGTATAAGTTTCCTACAATTAATTGATAGTCTTCACCTCTGACTACTAGATTTTTCTTCTACGCAATGTTGAATTCTCGTGGTGTGGTCCATGTACTCAAGTATTGAATGATGCCAAAAAAATCTTCATCAGCTACATGGATTGAAAATAATTGTGCATCAGGGACGTTGTCCTCTAATTTTGTAGGTTCTTCTCCATTGGAAATCCTTGACAGGTGATCAGGTTCTGCATTAAACTTCCCTGGCTTGACTATCGCTTCAAAGTCAAATTATTGAAACAACAGTAACCATCTACAAATTCTCCCCCCCAACACTGGCTTATTGACTAGGTATTTGAGGGGAAAATGGTCTGTGAACATTTTAAAGTGTTTCCCAAGCATATAGTGTCTGAACATCTGTAGTGAATATACCATTGCTAAGCCTTCTCTTTTTGTAGTATTGTAGTTTTTCTTTGATGCTCATAATTTTCTGCTTGCAAATGCTATCGAATGGTCTAACTCTCCTACTCTTGGCTACATCAGAATAGATCCAAGTGCTATCGTTAATGCATATACATGCACATGAAATATATTTTCCCAATCTAGGAATACTAGTATTGGTGTTGTTACCATTTTCTCTTTTAGAGTGTCCAATCCTCGCTGATAGTCCTCATTACAATTAAATTTACTATCTTTCCTCAACATTTTCTTCATTGGCGTTGTGATCTGCGTATACCCTTTTATGAATTTCCTGTAGTAGCTTGTGTGTCCCAATGTTGTTTTCAACTATCATACTTATTTTGGTGGTGGTAAATTGACAATCACTGCAATCTTGGCAGGATCTACTAGCAAGCCTTGTTTGCACACTATATGGCCCAATAGTATCCCAAAAGGTGTCCCAAAGATGCACTTCTTGATATTTAATGATAACTGACACTACTTGCATCTTTCCAACATCAACCTTAATACATCTGCATGATCTTTCAATAGACTTTAGACTGTCCAATCATCCAGATATACTTCTAAAAATTGATGGATGAATTCTTTGAATGCACCTATGACTACTCTTGAGAATATTGTTGGTTCATTCTTCAATCCAAAAGGCATGATTGTGTACTAGTAGGATCCCCGTTCTGTGGAAAAATTGATCTTGTACCTGTCTTTTGGGGCTATCTTGATCTGATGGTAGCCCAAGAATCCATCTGTGAATTAGTATGCTTCCTAGCCTCCTACATTCCCTAATACAACATCTGTGAAAGCAGTAGGAAAAGGGTCATGTAGGACGAATCATTCAATTTCTAGATATATATATAGATCCTCATCTCTCCATGCTTCTTTTCCTTAAATACCATATGGCTTACCCATTTAGAATCATCCACTGGTTCTATGATTTGAGCCTCCAACATTCTGTCAATTTATGCTTTTACTTTTTGCTTATATATTGGGTTCAGTTGATATGGTCGTTGTCTGACTGATCTAGATTCATGTTTGAGAGGTATATTCATCTCTCCTAGCTCTCCTTCTATGCCTTTAATCTCTGTAAAGGTTGTTGGGAACAGGTCATTGTACTCACACAACAACTCTATTATTATTTCTACTGTTTGTTCATCCCAATAGTCTCTGATACTGGCCATTTGGGGATTATCATTTTTCCCAATATTTAATTTATTCACATTGATTGGCATAGTAAATATTTTTGATTCGAGAGATGGACCATCCACCTCCCTTTCTCCTTCAATTTCTATAATTTTAATGTTGCATGGGTCATATTCATCTGGTGCGTCTTCCTGCACATGGTTGTATGGCAATAGTTCTTTCATTGTCTGTCTGTTGTGTTGTTGATACTCTGGTACAAGTTCAACGTCTGGTTCTTGAATGAATATTAAATTCCCCTCTAATTTGTTTGAGTGTTGAATCCATGTTGGGTTTCTCATGTTCAAATGATAAAGTGACTATAAAATTCTAGTGTAGTACATACCAACATAAGATTGCAGAGAAGCCTTTATGGTACTTACTTGTCCTACAAACCTTTCTCCTGCTGATGGATCTACAAGTGGGTTCTACAAACCTTTCTCCTGCTGATGGATCTAATAGCGCAATGAATCTGTACTCTCTTGACTCAAATGTCATATTCCTCGTCTTCATATTGATTGTGGATTTATTTTCAAATGCCCAATCCAAGCCAAGAAATGCTGGATAAGGTGTTTTTTCATCCACTATTTCTATCACTTCCAAATTGGCTTTACTGTGCACTCCATCTAGATATATTGTCACCCCCTTTGGCCTTCCAATTGGCAGAACCCTATGTTTATTTTCTAGTTTAAGATGAAAAGGTGAATATCCTAATGTGTTCCCTCCCATACATTCTCATGTCTTCTTGGGTAGTACATTCACTTTGGAGCCTAAATCCAATATGATATCCCCCATGTTGAAATCTCCAATGTTGGCATTCAGTATGAATTCTCAACTTGTCCTCCTCCTCGTATGCAGATGATTAATTGTTTTATGATATAGCTTTCCCTCTACATATGTGATACATCTTTCTAACATATTTTGTAACACTTTAATATATTATGGGTCATTTAGTAGTTTAACACAAGATTGCAGAAAAGCATTTATGGTACTTACTTGTCCTAGGGGTTGTGCTTCATTAGTGTGATCCAGCGATGAAGGAATCTCGTATGTTGGTACATCCTGAGTATGCTTTCATTTGATGTAGATGCAATCTCTCACTTCAAGAATTATTTTCTGGCTTGTTTGAATATCTCCTTTTTGTTCTGCGAATCAAACTACTTATGTGGTTCAACATTTTTCTTCACCCATTAGTGTTGTGATGGATCTTGTCTTACTGCATCATCTCCTATCTTAGCTCCTCCATATGTAACTATGTTGATATTTCTTCCATCATCCCTCGCTTTTGCAAAAATCCATTGAACATTCTCATTGTTCTAATTTCTCTTATCCTTGATATTCCCCTATAGTGTCGGAAAGTATTCTATGTCATGGTCGAATGCGCGACAATACATACATGTCATGGGTGGAAGTGGAATTTATATTGCATAGTGTCCTAGTTTTTTTTAGTTATGGAATACCACCAGTACTTTGCCTCTTCCAAATCCTCCTCTACCTCAACTTCCACCTTGGTAACCAGCTCGATCTCCTTGCAGTCCATTGTACTGTGGCACCTGGTTATACTGTGTGGGATTATACTGTGGTTGCGTGGTATTATACTATGAATGCACAGTGTTATATTGTTGTGGTGTAGTGTTATACGGGGCTAGTACTTGGTTAAATTCTAGTGCAAATTGCATTGTCATCATCTCTGCCTACACCCTATAGGTGTCTGATGTTATTTCCCTCATCAACTCCATTGTCCTACAATCTTTGTCATCATGGACTATTGACTTGCAAAAGTCGCAATATGAATTCTTAGGAACTGTCTTGCATCATTGGACAGTGATATGGATCATGCCCCTGTGTCTTACAGATCTCACAACATAGTCCTCCTAATGGCAAAGGGTTTGGAAGTCCTATTTCCATGTATTGTGCGAATATTGGACATTCGTTGTTGTGGTGTCCTTCTATCCTACATGTGGTACACCAAACAACTTCTCTTTTTTCCTTACTCCTTTTTTGGTTTAATTGAAATGTCATATTCTTCAGTTCTTCCATGAACTCCTTTATTGCTTGATTTTTTTTCGGATATTTGTTCTATTCTAGTTACAAGGCTTCCTCCAGAGCCTCTGCTTGGGTCAGAAACTTCTACACCCATATTGTATAAGTGTCCTGCAATTAATTGATACTTTGCACCTCTGACTACCATATTTTTCTTTTGTGTAGTGTTGAATTCTCATGGCGCGGTCCCTGTAATCAAGTATTGAATGATGTCAACAAAATATTCATCATCTACTTGGACTAAAAATAATTGTGCATCAGGAAAGTTGTCCTTTAAATTAATAAGCTCTTCTCCATTGGTAATCCTTGATAGGTGATCAGTTCCTTCATTCAACTTCCCTAGTTTGACTATCACTTCAAAGTCAAATTCTTGAAACATCTATAACCATATACAAATTCTCCCCCACAACACTCGCTTATTGACTAGGTATTTGATGAAACAATGGTCTGTGAACATTTTAAAGGGTTTCCCAAGAATATAGTGTCTGAACTTATACAGTGCATATACAATTTTTAAGCCTTCTCTTTTTATAGTATTGTAGTTCTTCTCTAACTCTGACAATCTTATGCTTCCAAATTTTATCGTATGGTCTAACTCTCCTACTCCTGTCTGCACCAGACTAGCTCCAAGTGTTATCCCTGATGCATCTACATGCACATGAAATGTCTTTCCCAACCTAGGAATACTAGTAATGGTGTTGTTACCATTTTCTCTTTCAGAGTGTCCAATCCTCGCTGATAGTCCTCATTCCACTGAAATTTACTATCTCTCCTCAACAGTGTCTCCATCATCACTGTGATCTGTGCATACCCTTTTATGAATTTCCCATAGTAGCCTGTGTGTCCCAATGTTATTCTTAATTATCGTAAGTCTGATTTTGGTGGTGGTAAATTGAAAACCACTACAATCTTGGTAGGATCTATTAGCAAGACTTGTTTTCACACTATATGGCCCAATAGTATCACAAAAGGTGTCCCAAAGATGCTCTTCTTGATATTTAATGATAACTGACACTGTGTGCATCTTTCCAACATCAACCTTAATACCTCTACATGATCTTTCAATACACTTTAGACGGTCCAATCATCTAGATATACTTCTAAAAACTGATGGATGAATTCTTTGAATGCATTTATGACTACTCTTAAGAATATTTTTGGTGCATTCTTCAATCCAAAAGGCATGATTGTGTACTGGTAGGATCCCCATTCTATGGAAAAGTGGTATTGTACCTATCATCTAGGGCTATCTTGATCTGATGGTAGCCTAAGAATCCATCTGTGAATGAGTAGACTTCCTTGCCTCCTACATTCTCTAATACCTCATATGTGAAAGGGGTAGGAAAAGGGTCATGTAGGACGAATCATTCAATTTCTAGATATATATATAGATCCTCATCTCTCCATGCTTCTTTTCCTTAAATACCATATCGCTTACCCATTTAGAATCATCCACTGGTTCTATGATTCGAGCCTCCAACATTCTGTCAATTTATGCTTTTACTTTTTGCTTATATATTGGGTTCAGTTGATATGGTCGTTGTCTGACTGATCTAGATTCATGTTTGAGAGGTATATTCATCTCTCCTAGCTCTCCTTCTATGCCTTTAATATCTGTAAAGGTTGTTTGGAACAGGTCATTGTCCTCACACAACAACTCTATTATTATTTCTACTATTTTTTCATCCCAATAGTCTCTGATACTGGCCATTTGGGGATTATCATTTTTCCCAATATTTAATTTATTCACATTGATTGGCATAGTAAATATTTTTGATTCGAGAGATGGACCATTGACCTCCCTTTCTCCTTCAATTTATATAATTTTAATGTTGCATGGGTCATATTCATCTGGTGCGTCTTCCTGCACATGGTTGTATGACAATAGTTCTTTCATTGTCTGTTTGTTGTGTTGTTGATACTCTGGTACAAGTTCAACCTCTGGTTCTTGAATGAATATTAAATTCCCCTCTAATTTGTTTGAGTGTTGAATCCATGTTGGGTTTCTCATGTTCAAATGATAAAGTGACTATAAAATTCTAGTGTAGTACATACCAACATATGATTGCAGAGAAGCCTTTATGGTACTTACTTGTCCTAGAGGTCGTGCTTCATTAGTGTGATCCAGCGATGAAGGTATATCGTATGTTGGTATGTCCCAAGTATGCTTGCAGTTGATGTCGACGTAATGTCTCACTTCAAGAATTATTTTCTGGCTTGTTTGAATATCTCCTTTTTGTTCTGCGCATCAAACTGCTTCTGTGGTTCAACCTTTTTCTTCACCCATTGGTGTTGTGATGGATCTTGTCTTATTGCATCATCTCCTGTCTTATCTCCTCCTCATGTAACTATGTTGATATTTCTTCCATCATCCCTCGCTTTTTCATAAATCCATTGAACATTCTGATTGTTCTAATTTCTCTTGTCCTGGATCTTCCCCTATAGTGTCGGATAGTCTTCTCTGTCATGGTCGGATGTGCGATAATACATACATGTCACAGGTGGAAGTGGGAATTCTCTTTCATAGTGTCCTAGTTGTTGACAGTTATGGCATACCACCAGTCCTCTGCCTCTTCCAAATCCTCCTCTACCTCATCCTCCACCTTTGTAGCCAGCTCGATCTCCTTGTAGTGTGTTGTACTGTGGCAGCTGGTTATACTGCTTGGGATTATACTGTGGCTATGCAGTATTGTAACATGGCATCACAGTCTTATATTGTTGTGATGTAGTGTTATATGGGACTGGTACTTGGTTAAACTGTGGTTCACCTTGCATTTTCATCATCTCTGCCTGCACCCTATAGGTGTCTGATGTTCTCTCCCTCATCAGCTCTATTTTCCTGCAATCTTTGTCATCATGGCCTACTGACTTGCAAAAGTTGCAATATGAACTCTTATGCACTATATTGTATTCTTGCATCATTGGACAGTGATATGGATCATGCCCCTGTGTCTTACATATCTCACACCATATTTCTCCTGATGGAAAAAATTTTGGTAGTCCTATTTCCATGTACTGGGCGAATGTTGGGCATTCGTTCTTGTGGTGTCCTTTTGTCCTACATGTGGTACACAAAACAACTTCTCTTTTGTCCTTATTCTTGTTCTGGTTTAATTGAAATGTTATATTTTTCAGGTCTTCCTTGAGCTCCTCAATTGTTGGATCTATTTTCTGATATTGGTTCTCTTCTAGTTGCAAGGCTTCCTGCAGAGCTCCTACCTAGGTCTAAAACTTCTCCACCCATCTTGTATAAGTGTTCTGCAATTAATTGATAGTCTATAGCTATGACTACTAGATTTGTCTTCAACGAAGTGTTGAATTCTCATGGCACGGTCCCTGTACTCAAGTATTGAATGATGTCAGCAAAATGTTCATCAGATACTTGGACTGAAAATAATTGTGCATCAGGGAATTTGTCCTCTAAATTCCCAGGTTCTTCTCCATTTGTAATCCTTGATAGGTGATCAGGTCCTACATTCAACTTCACTGGTTTGACTATCACTTCAAAGTCAAATTCTTGAAACATCTATAACCATCTACAAATTCTCCCCCTTAACACTGGCTTATTGACTAGGTATTTGAGGGCATAATGGCCTCTGAACATTTTAAAGTCTTTCCCAAGAATATAGTGTCTAGACTTCTGCAGTGCATATACCATTGCTAATCCCTCTCTTTCTATAGTATTGTAGTTCTTCTCTGACTCTCACAATTTTCTACTTGCAAATGTTATCGGATGTTCTAACTCTCCTACTCCTGGATGCACCAGAATAACTCCAAGTGTTATTGTTGATGCATCTACATGCACATGAAATGTCTTTTCCCAATCTGGGAATACTAGTATTGGTGTTGTTACCATTTTCTCTTTTAGAGTGTCAAATCCTCACTCACAGTATTCATTCCACTGGAATTTACTATCTTTCCTCAACATTTTCTCCATTAGCGTTGTGATCTACACATACCCTTTTATGAATTTACTCTAGTATCCTCTGTGTCCCAATGTTGTTCTCAACTTCCATACTAATTTTGGTGGTGGTAAGTTGACAATCACTGCAATCTTGGCAGGATCTACTAGCAAGCCTTGTTTTCACACTATATGGCCCAATAGTATCCCAAAGGGTGTCCCAAATATGCACTTCTTGATATTTAATGATATCTGACATTGCCTACATCTTTCCAACATCAACCTTAATACCTCTACATGATATTTCAATACACTTTATACCATCCAATAATCCAAATATACTTCTAAAAAAAGATGGATGAATTCTTTGAATGCAGCTATGACTACTCTTACGAATATTGTTGGTGCATTATTCAATCCAAAAGGCATGTCTGTGTACTGGTATGATCCCCATTCTATGGCAAAAGTGGTCTTGTACCTATCTCCTTGGGCTATCTTGATCTAGTGGTAGCCTAAGAATCCATCTGTGAATGAGTATGTTGTTGGATTTCTGAGAGGGGGGGTGAATCCGTAATAGAGAAATTTAAACCTTTTCAACCATATAATGCAAGTGTTATATCAGTGTAGCATTATCATACAATAATTGTAGAGCAAATAAACAATGAACAAATGAGAAATCATACACATACATAGTACACCAGTGTTTTTACGTGGAAACCCAAAGCAGGAGAAAACCACATAATCTTTTTTCTTATATGTCTTGAATAATTACATTCATTGGAAGCACCAACTTCCTTTGTTTTCTAGCTGCAACTGGAAGGAGGCTCCAACCCCCTAGTTTCTTAGGCTACAACCTGAGGGAAGCTCCAACTTCTCAATTCTCTGGCTACAACCAGAAGGAGGCTACAACCCCCTATGTTCCCTGGATACAACTGGAAGGTGGCTACAACCACTTTTCATTGCCCTGTCCAACCTCCCTGATGTATAGGTATAATGATGGAACCATTGTTACACTATCACTGTGAGATATACTATTGTAAACCTATACCAATCAACCTGCACCAAACAACCTGTACCAATAACCTGAACAATGCATCAATTGCACATAAAATATGACTCATCAATATGTACCAACATCATCAACTCTACACCTCATTTATGTTCCAACTCATCAACTACTTGTCTCAACCATGTACCCAACATGTACCTCAACCATATACCAAAGATATACACCAATATAACCATCAAAAATTCATCACTCTATCCATAAACCAAATAACATAAACCCTTACATAAAACCATGTGAGACAACCTCACTGTTATGTAGCCTCAATCTAAACCAACAACGTCAACAACACATCACAACCAAAAGACCAATACCCATATGCCAAATACCAACAACAAAATACCAACTGTATCCCTCAACAAATCTCATATATGCAGCAATATTGAACATCCAATACCATCTCAAGAGCTAAACTATAGATCATAAAACATACCTCAAAGAAGATGTGCCATATCTCTCATAAATAGACACCAACATATTTTTTCTGCCGTGATTTTTCTGCCGCACTTTTTCTGCCGTGATTTTTCTATCGTGATTCTTCTACCACACTTTTTGTGCCTCGATTTTTCTATCACACTTTTTCTTCCGCACTTTTCCTACCGCACTTTTTCTACTACAATTTTTCTCTATCAATAATACCTGCCCAAATAAACTTTCAAAAAAAATAGATATTCAATGATATTCAAGTTTGTTTAAATCAGAGATCATTTCCTCTTATTTATACTTTCATGCAGCATCCTCAAGGGGTTACCTTTTAACCATCTTAACCCACTTTCCTTATTTTAGGGTTAACCCACTTATAACCACTTGTCCACTTAACTTAACCACTTTCCATAATTAGTAAGTTCTCCATTACATTTATTATTTAAATAATTTATTTTGCATCCTCCTTGACTTATAGTACACTCATCACTTCACTTTATTATTTAAATAATTTCTTCTTTGAAAACACTTTGACTACTTTGACCTTTTGGGGCTTCTAGATGACTCATGAGGGATATCCAACTTCACATGGTCATAACTCTCTAACCGTGAGGAGTTATGTGACATACCACATACCACCATAAATGGCATGAAATGTACTATCCATCCAGAATAGTCTTACCTACAAATATATCAAAACTCGTACGGTTATCCATCGAACAAACTTGGTTCCATTACCCAAACCTTTTTGCTACTGGAATTCGCTCCCAAACTTTCTTCAATGGTTGACATCAATGATAACCAACCCAATTAATCAACATATGATTCATGGCCTCCTACATTCTCTAATACCTCTTTTGTGAAAGGGGTAGGAAAAGGGTAATGTACGAAAGCATCATTCAATTTCTTGAGATCTACACAAACCCTCATCCCTCCATGCTTATTTTCCTGAACTACCATCAAGCTTACCCATTCAGATTCCTCCACTGGTTCTATGATTCCAACCTCCAACATTCTGTCAATTTATGCTTTTACTTTTTTCTTGTATATTATGTTCAGCCAATATGGTCATTGTCTGATTGATCTAGATTTAGGTTTGAGAGGTATCTACATCTCTCCTAGATCTCCTACTATGCATTTCATCTCTGTAAAGGTTGTTGGGAATAGGCCACTATACTCGCGCAACAACTCTATTATTATTTCTACCTTTTGTTCATCCCAGTACTCTCTGATACTGGCCATTTTGGATTATCATTTGTCCCAATATTTAGTTTCTTCACCTTGATTAGCATAGTAAATACTTTTGATTCAAGAGATGGACCTTTCACCTCCCTTTCTCCTTCAATAATTTTAATGTTGTGTAGGTTATCTTCATCTGGGGCTTCTTTCTGCATATGGTTGCATGACAGTAGTTCTTTCACTATTTGTCTTTTCTATTGTTGATACTATTAATAGTTCAACCTCTGGTTCTTGAATGAATATTTACCCTCTAATTTGTTTGAGTGTGGAATGCATGTTGGGGTTCTCATGTTCAAATGATAAAGTGACTATAAAATTTTACTGTAGTATTTTCCATTATGCAGTGCCTCTGTGCAATTCCTGGTCTACATACCGGTTTTCTGGAATTCCTTCCAATGTGTGAATAAAGTGGTGAGGCCATTCTTCTGGTGGTGTCATTATCCATATTGTTCTACACTTCTCCAAGTGTTCTACTGTTCTCCCCTGTTCATCATATCTCTGCAATTGGTTGCTTCCTTGTTCTGCGCCAAATATGATGTGCAGTAACCGCTTACATTAGTAACATACCTTGATTGTCTCTTTGTGTGCACCTCACCATCTTGAAGGTGTTTCCTTGAGTGTTATATCTAGAGCTAAGAGCCTCTGATTTTCTAACACTTCATCTTCGTAACGTTTTAGGAATTATTCTAATTCATTCACCCCATGAAAGCTAGGATGTTCTATTAGCTCTGTACCTATCCATATTACTACACAGTCTATTCTTGTGCACATTCTTGTGGAGAATTCATGTAATCTCTAATGCAAATTCCCCAACCCTGTATCTGAGTCCAATGTGCATGACGTGATACTTCTCCAACTAAGTTCCCCATCTGCAGTTGGATTCACATAATCATCTTCTCGTGTGATGGTCCTATATAACTGGTTAATTTCCTCCAGGTTTAAACAATTGGGTTCTACAAACCTTTCTCCTTATGATGGATATAATGGCGCAACGACTCTATACTCTCCTGACTTGAATGTTATCTTCCTTGTCTTCAGATTGATTATAGCCTGATTGTCAAATTCCCAATCCAAGCCAAGAAATGTCGGATAAGGTGTTGTGCCATCCACTATTTCTATCACATCCAAATCTGCTTTAGTGTGCACTCCATCCAGATCTACTGTCACATCCTTTAGCCTTCCAATTGGCAAAACCCTGTGTTTATTTGCTAGTTTTAGTTGAATAGGTGAATATCCTAATATGGGCTCTCACATACATTTTCATGTCTTCTTGGGTTGTACATTCACTTCAAAGCCTAAATCCAGTATGATATCCCCCATGTTGAAATCTCTAATGTTGGCGTTTAGTCTGAATTCTCTACTTGTCCTCCTCCTCGTATATAGATGATTAATTGTTTTCTATTATAGCTTTCCCTCTACATATGTGCTACATCTTTATAACATATTTTGTAACACTTTAACAGATGATGGGTTATTTAGTAGTTTAACACAGGATTGTAGAAAAGTCTTTATGGTACTTACTTGTCCTAGGGGTTGTGGTTCATTAGTGTTATCCAATGATGAAGGCATATCGTATGTTGGTACGTCCTCAGTATGTTGTGCATTTGATGTAGATGCAATGTATGGATTCAATAATTCTTCTCTAGCTTGTTTGAATATCTCATTTTCGTTCTGCAGATCAAACTGCTTCTTTGGTTCAACATTTGTTTTCACCCATTGGTGTTGTGCTAGATCTTCTCTTACTATGTCATATCCTATATTAGCTCCTCTACACGTAACTATGTTGATATTTATTCCATCATCCATTATTTTTGTAGAAATTCATTGAACATTGTGATTGTTCTAATTTCACTTATCCTCGATCTTCCCCAATAGTGTCAGACAGTATTTTGTGTCATGGTTAGATGCACGACAGTACATACATGTCACAAGTGGAAGTGGACATTCTCTTGCATAGTGTCCTAGTCATTGACAGTTATCGCATACCACCGGTCCTCTGCCTCTTCCAAAGCCTCCTCTACCTCTTCCTCAACCTCTGTAGCCAGCTCAATATCCTTGCAATGCGTTGTATTATGGCACCTAGTTATATTGTGCGGGATTATACTATGGCTATGCGGGATAGTACTACGATTGGGAAATGTTATATTGTTGTGATGTAGTGTTATATGGGGCTGGTACTTGGTTAAACTATGGTGCAGCTTGCCTTTTCATAATTTCTGCCTGCACCCTATAGGTGTTTGATGTTCGCAAAAGTTCCAATATGAACTCTTAGGCACTGTCTGGTATTTATGCATCATTGGATAGTGATATAGATCATTCCCCTCTATCTTACAGATCTCACACCATAGTCCTCCTAATGGCAAAGGGTTTGGCAGTCCCGTTTCCATGTACTATGTGAATGTTGGGAATTTGTTCTTGTGGTGTCCTTTTGTCCTACATGTGGTACACCAAACAAATTCTCTTTTGTCCTTACTCTTGTTCTGTTTTAATTGAAATGTTAGATTCTTCATGTATTCCTTGAGCTCCTCTATTGCTGGATCTGTATTCTGATATTAGTTCTCTTCTAGTTGCAAGGCTTCCTGGAGAGCCTTTTCCCGGGTCTAAAACTTCTGCACCCATCTTGTATAAGTGTCCTGCAATTAATTGATAATATGCATCTCTGACTACCATATTTTTCTTTTGCGCAGTGTTGAATTATCGTGGTGTGCTCCCTGTACTCAAGTATTGAATTGTGTCAACAAAATATTCATCATCTACTTGGACTAAAAATTATTGTGCATCAAGAAAGTTGTCCACTAAATTCATAGGTTCTTATCCATTTGTAATACTTGACAGGTGATCATGTCATGCATTCAACTTCCCTGGTTTGACTATCAATTCAAAGTCAAATTCCTGAACATTTTAAAGTGTTTCCCAAGCAGATAGTGTCTGAACGTATGCATTGCATACACCATTTCGAAGCCTTCTCTTTATGTAGTATTGTAGTTCTTCTCTGACTCTGACAATTCTTTTCTTGCAAATTCTATAGGATGGTCTAACACTCCTCCTCCTTGATGCACCAGAATAGCTCCAGGTGTTATCGTTGATGCATATACATGCACATGAAATGTCTTTTCCCAATTTGGGAATAATAGTATTGGTGTTCTTACCATTTTCTCTTTTAGAGTGTCTAATCCTCGCTGACAGTCCTCATTCCATTGAAATTTACTATCTTTCCTCAACAGTTTCACCATCGACGCTATGATCTTTGCATACCCTTTTATGAATTTCCTATAGTAGACTTTGTGTCCCAATGTTGTTCTCAACTGCCATAAGTCTGATTTTGGTGGTGATAAATTGACAATCACTTATGAATCTTGGCAGGATCTACTAGAAAGCCTTTTTTGCACACTATATGGCCCAGTAGTATCCCAAAAGGTGTTCCAAAGATACACTTATTGATATTTAATGATATCTAACACTATCTGCATCTTTCCAACATCAATATTAATACCTCTACATGATCTTTCAATAGACTGTAGATTGTCCAATCATCCAAATGTACTTCTAAAAAATGATGGATGAATTCTTTAAATGCAGCTATGACTACTCCTGAGAATATTTTTGATGCATTATTCAATCCAAAAGGCATGAATGTGTAATGGTAGGATCCCATTCTATGGAAAAAGTGATCTTGTACCTGTCTTCTGGGGCTATCTTGATCTGATGGTAGCCTGAGAATCCATCTATGAATGAGTATGCTTCTTGGCCTCCTACATTCTCTAATACCTCATCTATTAAAGTGGTATGAAAAGGGTCATGTAGGCAAGAATCATTCCATTTCCTGAGATCTACACATATCCTCATCCCTCCCTTTTTATTTTCCTGAACTACCATAGGTCTTACCTATTTAGATTCCTCCACTGGTTCTATGATTCCAGCCTCCAACATACTGTCAATTTCTTCTTTTACTTTTTGCTTATATATTGGGTTCAATCGATATGGTCATTTTCTTATTGATCTAGCTTTAGGTTTGAGAGGTATCTATATCTATCCTAGCTCTCCTGCTATTCCTTTCATCTTCATGTACATTTTTGGGAACAAGTCACTGTACTCACTCAACAACTCTATTATTCTTTCTACTGTTTGTTCATCCTAGTAGTTTCCGATACTAGCCATTATGGGATTATCATTTGTCCCAATATTAACTTTCTTCACCTTGATTGAAATAATAAATATTTATGATTCAAGAGATGGACCTTCCACCTCCCTTTATCCTTCAATTTATATAATTTTAATGTTGTGTGGCTCATCTTCATCTGGTTCTTCTTCCTGCACATGGTTGCATGACAATAGTTATTTCATTGTCTATCTATTCTGTTGTTGATAATTTGTTATAAGTTCAACCTCTGGTTCTTGAATGAATATTTCCCCTCTAATTTATTTGAGTGTTGAATACATGTTGGGGTTCTCATGTTCAAATGAGAAAGTGACTATAAAATTCTACTGCAGTATTGTCCATTATGTAGTGCCTCTGCGCAATTCCTAGTCTACATACCGGTTTGTTGGAATTCCTTCCAATGTGTGAATTAAGTGGTGAGGCCATTCTTATGGTGGTGTCATTCTCCATAGTGTTTTTCACTTCTCCAAGTGTTCTACTAGTGTCCCTTGTCCATCATATCTCTATAGTTGGTTGCTTCCCTATTCTGCGCCACATTGGTACTAGTCCTTGATTTTATCTTTGTGCACACCCCACCATCTCGCAGGTGTTTTGAGTGCTATATCCAGAGCTAAGAGCCTCCGATTTTCTAACACTTCATATTCATAACTTGTTAGGAATTATTATAAGTCATTCACCCCATGAAAGTTGGGAGGTTCTCTTATCTATGTACCTATCCATGTTACTGTGCAGTCTATTCTTGCACACCTTCTTGTGGAGACTTCAAGTAATCTCTGTTGCCAATCCACCAACCCTGTATCTGAGTCTAACGTGATACTTCTCCAACTAAGTACCCCATCTGCATTTGGATTCACATAATAATCTTCTCATGTGATGGTCCTATATAACTGGTTAATTTCCTCTAGGTATAAACAAGTGGGTTCTACAAACCTTTCTCATTCTGATGGATCTAATGGGGAAACGACTCTATACTCTCCTAACTCGAATTTCATCTTCCTTATTTTCAGATTGATTATGGCCTGATTGTCAAATGCCCAATCCAAGCCAAGAAATGTCCGATAAGGTGTTGTGTCATCCACTATTTATATCACTTCCAAATTGGCTTTAATGTGCACTCCATCCAGATCTACTGTCACCCTCTTTAGCCTTCCAATTAGTAGAACCCTGTGTTTATTTTCTAGTTTCAGTTGAACAAGTGAATATCCTAATGTGGGATCTCCCATACATTTCCATGTATTCTTGAGTAGTACATTCACTTCGGATCCTAAATCTAGTATCATATCCCCCATGTTGAAATCTCCAATGTTGACATTCAGTCTGAGTTCTATGCTTGTCCTCCTCCTCGTATCCAGATGATTAGTTGTTTTGTGTTCTAGTTTCCCTCTACATATGTGTTGCATATTTCTAGCATATTTTGTAACACTTTGACAGATGATGGGTCATTTAGTAGTTTAACATAGGATTGCAGAAAATTCTTTATGGTACTTACTTGTCCTAGGGGTTGTGATTCATTAGTGTGATCCAATGATGAAGGCATATTGTATGTTGGTATGTCCTAAGTATGGTGTGTAGTTCATGTAGATGCAATTTCTGTCTTCAAGAATTCTTTTCTATCTTGTTTGAATATCTCCTTTTCTTTCTGCACATCAAACTGCTTCTATGGTTCAACATTTTTCTTCACCCATTGGTGTTGTGTTGGATCTTCTCTTATTGCGTCATCTCCCATCTTAGATCCTCCATGTGTAACTATGTTGATATTTCTTCCATCATCCCTCACTTTTGCAAAAATACATTGAACATTTTGATTGTTCTGATTTCTCTTGTCCTAGATATTCCCCAATAGTGTTGGACAGTCTTCTGTGTCATGGGCAGATGCGCGAGAGTACATACATGTCACAGGTGGAATTGGATATTCTCTTGCATAGTTTCCTATTTGTTGAAAGTTATGGCATACCACCGGTCCTATGCCTCTTCCAAAGTCTCATCTACCTCTTCCTCCACTTCTATAGCTAGCTCGATCTACTTGCAGTGCATTGTATTGCGGTGCACCTAGTTATATTGTGCATGATTATACTATGGTTGCATCATATTGTATTGTGGTTGCTTAATGTTATATTGTTGTGGTGTAGTGTTATATGGGGTTGGTACTTGGTTAAACTATGGTGCATCTTTCCCTGTCATCATATATGTCTGTACCCTATAGGTGTCTGATGTTATTTCCCTCATCAACTCCATTATCCTGCAATATTTGTCATCATGGCCTACTGACTTGCAAAAGTTGCAATATGAAATATTAGGCATTGTCAGGTATTTTTGCATCATTGGATAGTGATATGGATTATTCCCCTATGTCTTGCATATCTCACAGCATATTCCTCCTGATGGAAAAGGGTATGGCATTCTTGTTTCCATGTACTGCGTGAATGTTGGTCATTTGTTCTTGTTGTGTCTTTATGTCCTACATGTGGTACACCAAACAACTTCTCTTTTGTCCTTACTCCTATTCTAGTTTAATTGAAATGTTAGATTCTTCAGGTCTTCCTTGAGCTCCTCTATTGTTGGATCTATCTTATGATATTGGTTCTCTTCTAGTTGCAAGGATTCCTACAGAGCATCTACCTGGGTCTAAAAAGTATGTTGTCTCAAAGGGTATTTCAAGTGTGGTAGTAGTGAGTTCACAAAAAAATTCCTATGTTGCATATTTGTATTGACATACTTCAGCTTCCCCTTCAATCGTTTGAATCTGTGGTCTATCTCCCGAAAAGATTCTCATGGTTTCTATCTAATCTCTATCATGTCATTCATGTATTGATCCTATGAGTTAGTCTTCTAGAATTCATTTATCAGGAGCTTCTTGATATCCACAACCATTCTAGTTGTCCCTAGTGGACTGTTTGTAGCTAAGATCATGTACCAATCTAATGTGCGGTCTCTTAGTGTGATCGCTAACTGCACAAGTTTGGTATCCTCATATGTGATCTTCTTTTCTTCCCAGATATTTTCATGGATGAACAAGTTCTTCTCAGGGTCCTTTGACACCTCTCCCTTGAATTATGGTAAACTAATGGCGTGATCATGTCCTGCCATCCCGAATGATGAACTACTACCTCCGCAAAGTGTAGATCCTTGACTAATTCTTCCTGAAATGGCTCCCTGAGTTGTTTCTCCCTGTGTAGCTGTACTTCCTGCTACATTTCTTCCACTGAAATTTGGTTGTCTAAATGGTGGTGTTATTTCTGGTGTATGAGTTGCACATGGGTTTATGGGTTCCACACTAACACTGATATGGATAGGAGTTTTTCCTTTGATTTCTTCTCTTGGCCCTCTTTTATTTCTTTCATATGTCGTGCACAGGATTTCTTCAATCTGCTCCAAAACCTGGAGATCCTCTACATCTTCTTCATCACTTTCCAATCCTTCCCTCGTAGCTATGGATCTCTTCTTATTGGTCATCTTATATTGGTAGGGTACTCCACTGCACATTCTTCCAGTTGTTTCCATGATCTTCTTGATCTGGTCTTCCTCCATCATGATTGGATCCAAGGCCTCCTCCTTATTTCCTTTATCCATTTCTTCCTCCATTTCTCCATCTCTTGTCAGTGCTTCCTCCCTTCCCCCATGCACGCAGGAAATTTTTAGTTGTCTGCGGCCATTGTCATTACCCCTTTATTATAAAGTAACATTTTAATGGAAGTATACATCAATCTGATATACCTACCTAGAGGTCCCTTAAGGAAATATTTCTCTGATGCGTTGTAATACTTCGCAGTATCTACTACTAATTCTGTGATAAATCCTACAGCAATGTTGTCTAACCCAAAATCTATTGCGTGCATAAATTTATTATCAATTTGTTGTAACTGTTGGATATCAACATGATTCCATTCTAGTTGTCTGATCTAATTTGTAGGGTGGTTGTCTTTCAACCTCAATATCTACTCCTGCAACACATGTGGGAAATCATAGAAAAATACTTCATGCAAGTCGTTGAATACGTACTTGTCCAAATATTTGCTCGGTGTTATATTTCTGCACAAATTCTAGCTCCTTTTTTTTCAACCAGATCTCAATATCTGCCTTCGTTGGGTTCAACGGTCTCAACATCCCCTTTTATATTCTCATTATTTTAACGTTGTGTCTCTAGATCTGACATTCTTTTCATGATTCTTTAGAAAATTTCATTCACTTAATCCCTTTTTGTTCCAACTAGAAATGGAACCATTTGTTGGTTATCATTTAATCATGCTACCCTTCTTGGTCTGACGCAGGTTCAGGTCCACTTGGCTTCCAATGAAACCCTCATAAAACTATCAGCCCTCTTGATAAACTAGAAGGAAACAAAACGTACAGGATTAGCATCAGAGCTTCTGGTTGAAACACCGGGTTAGTATGGGCCGGGTCTATTGGTCAGAATCTCTTGTTTGAGATTGAATTATGACTATGAAGTTGAAAATCTCAGGAGAAAAGGCATTGCAAAATCTATGCAGGAGTTATAATGTCATAGATCCTTTGTAAGGGTTCGAAGGATCATGATCGTCGCCTTCTAATTCAGGAGAGATCACCACTATGGGATCAAGAGAGATCAGAGATCATTGGATCAGAGAGTAAGTGAAAAAGGGTCATCTGATGAAAGCAAAGAAAAGGTTAATTCACAACCATCAGATCTCATTGAAGAGAGATCGATGGCCAGGAGGCATTTCGAGGACCCAAGTTGCGCATGAGTTAATTCCCCAAGGCGGTCCTGCAATCCAAGCCACAATTTCATCAAGTGGTTACGTGTCAGTGTTAGAAGAATTGTGGGGTGAAAGGAGGGTTACTCCAAGCCTCCTTTCCGTGCCCTCGCAAATTGAAAGGCATTAAGTGACATGACATGTTAGTGCTTGAACATCAAAACCCTAAGCCAACAGATGCATGGTGATAGGAGACTAATGTCAGAGGAAGGAAACTCCAGAAGAAAAATGGAGTGGATGGGCCAAAAACTCTCGAAGGCCCAAAGCCCAAAATTCAACTGGACCATCCATCAACAAGGACATGTGGCGCCAGATCTCTCACTTCATAGACTTAGTACTCTGGAAGGTTTTGTAGAGAGAAGCACTAGGGAAAGAACTACTCGAATTAATTGAGGAGCGTTGATCTCAAATCAACAAGAACAATTGATATTTTCAGTAGTATCTCACGAAGTCCCGAAGTCCAGGGTTAATAGAAACCACCCGATAAGGGAGGCACATGTCGAAAGATTGGCTACTTTGGGAATTCAGAGTTTGGGAGAATTGGTAGTGTGCTAGTGTGAAAACTCATGAATCCCGAAGTCCCAAATCCCAAAGAGTCGAATTGGTGGGGCACGATGATGTCACCTAGAGGTGATGTGGACCCCAAAATTTTGAAGTGGTGTGGCTTGCAGACGCCACTTGGGATGACGTGGACACATGGGATGTGTGCCACATGTCAATGAGTTTTGAACCTGTGGAGGATTGAAATTTTAGTTAGAACGTGACACATGTCACTCACCTGATTAGGCCATGTGTCCACTTCTAGTATTTCACCACGTGGCGACAGATTGTGCAGTTCGGAGACTGGGCACTCTGGAGGAAAAATATGTGACAGTTTGCATTGGGTCGAGAACTCCCGAAGGTCGTAGTATATATCGATCATTTATCTGTAAGAAGACACATGTCAATGAATCGTCAACTTTGAGTGAAATCACTCTAGGAGAAAGTGAAGGGCAGAGAGTTTGAAACTCTCAAAGAGTGAAGAGATGAAGTGATTCATAGTCATTTATCTATGGGAGGAAACGCATCGAGAGATCGTGAACTCTACTTAAAAGCGTTATGGGAGGAAGCAAGAGGGGGAAGTTGAGACTTCTGAAGGACAAAGTCTCGAAGTGGACTAGAGCCATTGATTTGAGGTGGATGTGTGGTGCTTGATCTACAAATTTAGGTGCAGATTACTCTGGGGAAAAGCGGAGGTCGAAAGTGTCGAACTCAAAAAGTGTGAAGTCTCGAAGTGGATCTTGATCGTTGATCATGAATGAGGACGAGGACCATTGATCCAGGCCTGGCTGAAGGTTTCAAAGTCCCAGAGATCTAGATAAGCACTTTTTCAGCTAAGCACAGGGACATGACTGTGGTCACATGAAGTTGAGAACTAAGGGAAGAAGTGCTAATGGTTGAATTTTTGTTTTCAAAACAGAAAATTGCTAAGGAAGGATTTGTTGATAGGCAAAATTGACAGTCTGTCAACTGGAAGGGTGGATTCATTTCAGGGTTGTCTAAATAACCCAAGTCGTTTGGGATAACCCACCCTGACGGGTTTAGCGGCTCCGTTGGCCGATCTAAGTCCTAGAAAAACAAAAGAAACTACTCTAAGAAAATAATCTAAATGAAAAATAATAACTAAAAAAAACTAATAAACAAATCTAAACTATATATATACAATCTATTACCTAAATCTATCAACTATAATCCTATAAAAGTAAATGTTTAACTATCAACAGAATCAGCTTCAATTACAAATATACAATATTTACAAATTATAGATTTAAATTCAAACCTGCAAAAATCATTTGTAATCTATCCTAAGATAGCGAAACCATTGTTTTTTGACTTTTTATAGTTTTATGAAAAAGAAACTAAATAAAAACTAACTAAATAAAGCAACTAAAATAATAATTCTAACTACAAATCTGAACTATACATATATCTATCTAAACTACTTATACTATGCTAACAAATTAACTATCAAATAACAAATAACAAACTAACCTGAAGAAACGCTCCAGGTTTGTCCTGTATGCTATGATTATCTTAGCTGATCGGACGGAGGAAACCCGCACCAGATTCTCCATGAGATTCTCGTAAACTAGAAGTAGTTGTGCTCTTCAAATATAAATAACATGACAAACAAGACATAAAAAATTACAACAATCTTATAATTTACAAATCATCACAATCAGAAAAATCCTTATGAAAAATTTGTGCATGACAATTGAATTAATGATGAGATAAACCTGTATTCATTAAACTAAACTAGAGTGATTGTCGTATTTTTAAATAATGAAAGAGATCAGATATGGATAACACATTAATCAAGTCACATCAAACTTCAATGGATTACGATAGCTAAAGTAGTCTATAATCAACTGCAAACTGATATGAATAAAACTTGAAATAAAAGTTTGATATATTGAAAGCGAAAGATGTTACAAGACATCAACTTTCATCTCAATTTGTATCATAAATCCATAGTCTGGTTCTCCCACAAGTGAGGATGATTGTTGTTTACAAAAAATAAGAAGTATTTAAAGACTTCCCATAGGGTAAAACATCCCTGTGGGAATTATCAAAGCAGTTTTACAAAAAATCTGGGATAATATCCAAAATTGATGTGGAAAAACCATACCTGGGCAGTAAGACAATGCTTCGATCATGATAATTTCGAATTGACAAAAGCTGTTGCTGCCTCAACATCTTAAAAGAGAACAAAGACTGCTTGATAAATCTTTGGATTGATCAAGGGTTTCAACAGGAGGTTGAGGCACAAGGCTAGATGGGCGGAAGGGGTTCTGAAGCACAGGTCTAGAGAAGTGATAAGCATTCTGGCAAATGCATACAGACCCAAAACGCACCTTACAGCCACACAGAGGATCTAAAAAATTGACCTGTAAAACATGAGCTAAATCTCTGTAATAACTCGATTTCTGAGGAAACTTCTTGAAACGAAGGTAAAGGGGCTAATTTCGGTTCTGGGTTTTCAAGGGTTTGATCTGATTCAAAATCGTTTGGCCAGAATCGCTCATGCAAAAACTTGTCTCTGGGCGAAATTACGGGGGCAGTCTTAAACAGTCTTCTCTGGCAATAATGAAACCAAAACTGACTCTGAACACCATGGGGTTTAAATTTTCCCTATAGGAGCCAGGAGAGAACACACAGTGAGTAGGGTGAATGGTGAGGGTTTGGACAAGGTATACGCAGGACCCAAAACTCAAAGATTTCCCAAAAAATCAACAGAGGTAACCCGGTAAGGAGACAAGCATTAATGCCAAAGTGCGTGAGAATGGTGGAGTTAGCTCAGCCCATGCAAAACATTCATTTCCCATAGTACAACCGCTGGCACATATAACTATTCAAATATTACTGTTGCATATATTAAAAACCATGTTATTCAAACAATTAATGAAACATATGGTAATTCGACCAAACATTTGCACAAGCAAAGTTTTAGCATAGTTTTAAAACCAAAGTAATGATTCGAAATTAACACCAAGGGTTTGATCAAATCAAATATGTGTTGTATGACATGATTTATAGCAAGGGTCTAACCACAACACCAATGTATCTTCATGAAAACAATATGTAAAAGAAATCGATCAAAGACTATAGAAATCAAACCAGCAATGCATCAATGATTGAATCACAACCCTTAACAATTCATCACAATCTCATAAAAATGGAAATCATATTAACAGCAGAAATGCCAAATGAATAAAGAATCTTGAAGTTTTGCCAATTGTATAACGATAAGTAAATTGGAAACGCAATGAGCATAGATACAAGAGTGATCATAACAATTCTTTATTTGTTAATATGACTTCGAAATCAAAATTTTCACGCTTGCAGTCGTGAAAACAAGAACAAAGGTAAGTGTGTGAATAGCACGAACATAATGGTGTTATTCTATTCCGAAGATTGTGATGAAAATCAAGGTTCGCAAAACACTGGTGTAGGCAGCTTGTAGGACAGTAAAAAAATGTGAATTGGCTGCCAACAATGGCGACACACTGGTAGAAGCAGTTATCTCTACCAAAAGAACAAATTCAGATTATGATAATGAGAAAAATTCCAACTCAAAAATAACAACCAGAAAATCGTTAAAACATCATTATTAATTGAATATTCCAGCAATGTTTAAAGGATGAAAATTGATAACAGTCTTAAGACAAGCGAGGCATGATATTAAAGATAAAATCTCCAATACTGTTGACAGAGCCACTGTTGCCCGCAGGCATCCATAGCCTCGACAGGGTTTCCATTTAACCCACTCTGACATCTGTATTTACCAAGAAGTTTAGAATCATAATAAAGGACATTTTAAGTTCAAGTTATCTCATTTTCGCAAATTTTCATATACCCGACATTGCTTCGCTGCCAGCGGGCCTGTTCAGTACCCCAAAAATGTTGTCTTGGCATCATGCATGCATTTACCCACTGCCAGTAGATATGTTCAACATCCCAGCGGGTTTACAAGCACTTCCCACAGCTCTTTTATGTTTTAATTTTTTTAAAATATATGATTGAGCGAGGTGACGCTGAAAATTATGAAATTTTAAACATATTTTTTCAGACCTCAACAGAATTTTTTTTTTAGAACTATCCTTTATTAAGACCCAGAGATGGTTTATTTAAAGAACCAACTTTGTAAGGTAGGGAGACATCTTCTAAGTCATTCCCTTAAGGAATAGGGACAGCGTAAGAAGATAATAGATGATCGTGACAGGCTTTACTCATAGATCGAAATCATTTAACTTCTTTCAAACAACAGTCTTTGCCAACACAGATGTAAATTTCAGAAGTATATTGATGTTTAGACAATTTTTCAGCAGTCATTCCAGTGAAAGAATTTTTTGTTTTCCTTGTCTGAACAGTTCAAAAATTCAGGTATGTGTATTTCCAAAAGAAAAATTGATAAGCATAAGGGAGAAATCAAAACACACCAACGAAGAAAGATTTGAAAGAAAAGAAATCCACACAAAACAAAAAACAAAAAAAAATATGTACAGAAGGTGCATCTAAAAACCTCATGCAACAAATCCCTTGGGAAACTGAAAGGAAGAAATGGAAAATCCTATTGATGAGAAAGCAGTCTTACTTGTGGTACCTAGGGTCAGGGTTGATTCAGATTTATTTATGTCTTTACCTTCCATTTAGGTTTTTCATGACGACACTGCGTTTTTGAAAATAAACGTTCAGCTAAGAGTAAAGATAAAAGGATCAAGGGGACTTCCCTGACAACAGTCGTATTATGGTTCTCGTGGTGCGCCCACTTGCATTCATGACTGCATTATTAAAAAGAGAAATAGTGAGAAATCAAAGTGAAATAAAACCTATTCCTAAACCTACCCTAACTATTAGACACATCAGGATACTACGTGAAGTCATGTTTCCAATGTAGCCATCGGAGTAACTCTAATCCTGCAATGAAAACAAGATCAAGCATTATTAAAAAGAATGGTAATATATCAACAAATGACAGAAACATATCACGCTTACCTTCATAATCATCATCTAAAAACAAAGTAAGCATGATCTTACCATTTCCTTGGATATTCTTGTTGTATGAATCCTCCAGCCATTACGCAATCTTGTCGTGATAAGGGTCATAATGGCATGGGCGAGCGTAATTAGTTTTGAAAAACTTGTCAGGATTACGAGGGAATGGAATAATCATCAACCAAGACTGAAATGCCCTATCCTCCTGACATTTCTCTAAGTGTTCATTAATTTATTCACATGGAGGATCTAAAAGAAACATGTCACGCCTACTTCCAAGATACTTAGGTGAAAAGAAATCAAGCACAACCTTGTCTTTATTATGAAATTTCTTTATATATGAATATTCAAGCCATCCTAAGATCTTGTCACAAAAATGAGGATGCAAATCATGACTTTGATGAAATGAATATATCAATGGGAAACTCATCATAGGAGGATTCATGCAATCAATAGGATCATTGGCTTGAATATTTCCTTCGATGCGATTGATCATTTCAAAATGTGAAGTATAAATATTAGGATTTGAGCTAAGAAAAGAACGAATATGAAATGTGGAACATTTGATCTCCATAAAATATAATGCATTGTCCTTTTCAACAATAAACTGTGTGAAATCATCTTGCAACATGTCCTTTTCCCATGTGAGTGATGAAAGTGAAAAAGCATCAAATCTGATTTTACCAATGTTATGCTTGGAATTAATTTCACCAAAATTTAGCATATCGAAAGGATATGATTGTGTTGGAAGAGAGTAGGGTGTTGTAGGTAAGATGTCAAGTCCACCAGAATCCAGGAATAGATCAGGATATAAAGAATAAAAGGAATGAGAAATAAGCAGATGAAAAGAATCTCTTGAACTATGATACTCAACAACGGTATTCTCAAGACAATTCTCTTAACTTTCTTTAAAACTCTTACTCTGTATTGGTGATGAATTCCTCAACATAATACGATCATTTGGATTTGCATTTTGTGTGATAGATAATTCAAAATTTATGTGACAAGCATCTAGTATTTCCTGTGAACAAAGTGCATTTTGAGGATCAAGGTTTAAAGTTTCTTCTTTTAGTTGCATAACTTCTTCTCTAATCAATTTCATAGGAGTACTAGAACATTCAAGATGATTTTTGTTACTTAAGTGTTCTTCAATGACTGATTTCAAATGTTGATTAGAGCATGAGTCAAAAGAATGAGGATATTGACCTTGATCCAGAAATGAATCTTCTCCCATGCTGGTCTTAGACTGAAAATACAATGATTCAAAGGAAAAACCAATTTGGTTATCAATAAGAGCTTGATCAATAGATTCTACCTCCCTGGCTTGTTCATCATTATCGGAAGAATTTTTCTCTTCTTGCGAAGAAGATTGTTCTAGCAATTGGGTGATAGGATTTGCAATTGGTTCTTCATTCATGATTGAACATGGCTGGATGGAAGGTATGGAAGCATCATAGAAGAGATTTAATGCCAATGACATGTCATCGAGATTAAATTTACAAAGGATATGATAGACTCTTGTCAAAAAGTCTTCTAAAGATGAATCGTCATTCATTAGCGAAGTGTGAAATTATTCACATAATTGATCAAAATCATAAATTTCAAAAGCATCTATAAACTCATCTACAAATTGAAACCAATAAAAAATGTGACATGCTGGAATGGATTCAAACCAATGTTTGATCCGACCTCTAAAAGTAAAAGCGAACAGTCTGCATAAAATTCCTAAATCTGAGCTGTCATGTTTGATGCATTTGCACCAAAACTTGTTAAGGTGGTCTTTAGCAGATATATTGCCTTCACCATAAAAAGTGAGTTTGGACAAGCATGAGACTGTCTCATTGGGAACATCGGGTAATGAGAAGTTGAAAGCATGTTCCAACACAGTGATTTGGGGAGCCATGGGGGAAATTGAATACACTTAAAATAAAGGCTCCTACAAGGTCGGCTTGTCAATCGGCCCTCCTTCTAGCGCCATTTGTTGACGGGTGAAATTGACCATCTGTCAACTGGAAGGGTGGATCCGGTCCGGGGTTTTCTAAATAACCCAAGCCGTTTGGGATAACCCACCCTGACAGGTTTAGCGGCTCCGTTGGCCGATCTAAGTCCTAGAAAAACAAAAGAAAACTACTCTAAGAAACTAATCTAAATGAAAAATAATAACTAAAACAAACTAATAAACAAATCTAAACTATATATATACAATCTATTACCTAAATCTATCAACTATAATCCTTTAAAAGTAAATGTTTAATTATCAACAAAATCAGCTTCAATTACAAATATACAATATTTACAAATTACAGATTTAAATTAAAACCTGCAAAAATCATTTGTGATCTGTCCTGAGACAGTGAAACCATTGTTTTTTGACTTTTTATAGTTTTACGAAAAAGAAACTAAATAAAAACTAACTAAATTAAGCAACTAAAATAATAATTCTAACTACAAATCTGAACTATACATATATCTATCTCAACTACTTATGCTATACTAACAAATTAACTATCAAATAATAAATAACAAACTGACCTGAAGAAACGCTCCAGGTTTGTCCTGTATGCAATGATTATCTTAGCTGATCGGAGGGAGGAAACCCACACCGGATTCTCCATGAGCTTCTCATAAACTAGAAGTAGTTGCTCTCTTCAAATATAAATAACAGGACAAACAAGACATAAAAAATTACAGTAATCTTATAATTTACAAATCATCGCAATCAGAAAAATCCTTATGCAAAATTTATGCATGACAATTCAATTAATGATAAGATAAACCTCTATTCATTAAACTGAACTAGAGTGATTGCCGTATTTTTAAATAATGAAAGAGATCAGATATGGATAACACATTAATCAAGTCACATCAAACTGCAATGGATTACGATAGCTAAAGTAGTCTATAATCAACTGCAAACTGATATGAATAAAACTTGAAACAAAAGTTTGATATATTGAAAGCGAAAGCTGTTACAAGACATCAAATTTCATCTCAGTCTGTATCATAAATCCATAGTCTGGTTCTCCCACAAGTGAGGATGATTTTTGTTTACAAAAAATAAGAAGTATTTAAAGACTTCCCACAGGGTAAAACATCCCTGTGGGAATTATCAAAGCAGTTTTACAAAAAATCTGGGATAATATCCCAAGTCTCTATTTTTGACTTAAACTAACAACTTAAACTCTTAAACTACATCACACAAATAACTCCTAAACTGCCACAGCATGCCCAATTGATCATTGCAATTTGAATGTACCTGAAAGAGGACAAAAATAGACAAGTCAAGAGGATATTTTATTGATAAAAATGACAAAAATCTAATTTTTAAGACTAGCTACAGAATCTGGTGATTCTGTAGCTGGTCTAATTTGAAAACGGAATCAATTTCAATCAATCCAAATCCAATACAAATATATCAAACCAAATCCTTACTTACTAATTCCAAACAAATCAAGTCATTCATACCACAACGAATCAAACTTCTATGCAAATTGAAACCAATGAAATCGTGGTTGAATTGATCAAAAGGTAACAGGATATGTGAGATTTGTCAAACAACTTTCATTACCAATTCGGGACATACAGAATCGATTGATAGTTGGGGATCCAACGAAATTATCTCTTGAACCAATTTCAAAACAAACTATTACTGATTTTAGCCAACTCTTTCATACGAATTCAAATAGAGAAAAACTATGTCAATCCGATCTTAACAGAATCATTTTATGAATCAAATACATTACATTGTTTTGGTCAAACCAATCTTTAATATTGATGGATTGCATATATCAAAGACCATGCTAATCCCAACATACAGAATCATCTCAAAATCAAGACACAAGAAATAATTTCAACTATATTAGAGTTGGCATAATCCAACAACAACAGAATCATATCAATCCAAACATAACTGTGTTCTGAGTTTAACAATCGAATCTTCTGTACATGATTCATAACGAGATAATTTTAGTAAAAGTAATAGAAATGGACAGAGCTATTGAAAGCAAATCCAAACAAAATCGAAAACAAATCAATCATTTTATTCTAATCTGAGAATAATCAAATCGCATTGACCAAATCATAGCTATAATTGGTTTTAGGAAAACGAATCGATGCAAACGAAATCTCTCATGCTAATTCAAATAGAAAAAATGAAATCACTTCTGGTAACTGGAAGTAAACAGAATTGTTTTTTTTAATCTTCTCAAGCAGACAAAACTAATTGATTGTGCTAGTCGAAACCAAATCATCCAAAATTGATGTGGAAAAACCATACCTGGGTAGTAAGACAATGCTTCGATCATGATAATTTCGAATTGACAAAAGTTGTTGCTGCCTCAACATCTTAAAAGAGAACAGAGACTGCTTGATAAATCTTTGGATTGATCAAGGGTTTCAACAGGAGGTTGAGGCACAAGGCTAGATGGGCGGAAGGGGTTCTGAAGCATAGGTATGGAGAAGTGATAAGCATTCTGGCAAATGCATACAGACCCAAAACGCACCTTACAGCCATAGAGAGGATCTAAAAATTTGACCTGTAAAACATGAGCTAGATCTCTGTAACAACTCGATTTCTGAGGAAACTGCCAACAATGAAGGTAAAGGGACTAATTTTGGTTCTGGTTTTTCAAGGGTTTGATCTGATTCCAAACCGTTTGGCCAGAATCGCTCACGCAAAAACGTGTCTCTGGGGGCAATTACAGGAGCAGTCTTAAACAGTCTTCTCTGGCAATAATGAAACCAAACCTGACTCTGAACACCATGGGGTTTAAATTTTCCCTACAGGAGCCAAGAGAGAACACACAGTGAGCAGGGTGAACGGTGAGGGTTTGGACAAGATATACACAGGACCCAAAACTCAAAGATTTCCCAAAAAATCAACATAGGTAACCCAGTAAGGAGGCAAGCATTAATGCCAAAGTGCACGAGGGTGGTGGAGTTAGCTCAGCCCATGCAAAATAGCCATTTCCCATAGTACAACCGCCGACGCATATAACTATTCAAATATTACTGTTGCATATATTAAAAACCATGCTATTCAAACAATTAATGAAACATATGGTAATTCGACCAAACATTTGCGCAAGAAAAGTCTTAGTATAGTTTTAAAACCAAAGTAATGATTTGAAATCAACACCAAGGGTTTGATCAAATCAAATATGTGTTGTATGACATGATTTATAGCAAGGGTCTAACCACAACACCAATGTATCTTCATGAAAACAATGTGTAAAAGAAATCGATCAAAGACTATAGAAATCAAACCAGCAATGCATCAATGATTGAATCACAACCCTTAACAATTCATCACAATCTCATAAAAATGGAAATCATATTAACAACAAAAATGCCAAATGAATAAAGAATCTTGGAGACTTGCCAATTGTATAACGATAAGTAAATTGGAAACGCAATGAGCATAGAGACAAGAGTGATCATAACAATTCTTTATTTGTTAATATGACTTCGAAATCAAAATTTTCATGATTGCAGTCATGAAAACAAGAACAAAGGTAAGTGTGTGAATAGCGCGAACATAATGGTGTTATTTTATTCCGAAGATTGTGATGAAAATCAAGGTTTGCAAAACACTGGTGTAGGCAGTTTGTAAGGACAATAAAAAATGTGAATTGGCTGCCAACAATGGTGACACACTGGTAGAAGCAGTTATCTCTACCAAAAGAACAAATTCAGATTATGATAATGAGAAAAATTCTAACTCAAAAATAACAACCAGAAAATCGTTAAAACATCATTATTAATCGAATATTCCAGCAGTGTTTAAAGGATGAAAACTGATAACAGTCTTAAGACAAGCGAGGCACGATATTAAAGATAAAATCTCCAATATTGTTGACAGAGCCATTGCTGCCCGCAGGCATCCATAGCCTCGACAGGGTTGCCATTTAACCCACTCTGACATCTGTATCCTAACAAGAAGTTCTTAATCAGAATAAAGGACATTTTAAGGTCAAGTTATCTCATTTTTGCAAATTTTCATATACCCGACATTGCTTCGCTGCCAGCGGGCCTGTTCAGTACCCCGATGAAGTTGTCTTGGCATCATGCATGCATTTACCCGCTGCCAGCAGACCTATTCAGCATCCGGGTGGGTTTACAAGCACTTCCCACAGCTCTTTTATGTTTTAATTTTTTAAAGATATATGATTGAGCGGGGTGATGCTGAAAACTACAATATTTTAAACATATTTTTTCAGACCTCAGCAGAATTTTTTTTTTATAACTGTCCTTTATTAATACCCAAAGATGGTTTATTTACAGAACCAACTTTCTAAGGCAGGGAGTCATCTTCTGAGTCATTCCTTTAATAAATAGCGACAGTGTAAGAAGATAATAGATGATCGTGACAGGCTTTACTCATAGATCAAAATCAATTAACTTCTTTCAAACAACAGCCTTTGCTAACACAAATGTAAATTTCAGAAGTATATTGATGTTTAGACAATTTTTCAGCAGTCATTCAAGTGAAAGAATTTTCTGTTTTCCTTGTCTGAACGGTTCAAAAATTCAGGTATGTGTATTTCCAAAAGAAAAACTGATAAGCATAAGGGAGAAATCAAAACACACCAGTGAAGAAAGATTTGAAAGCAAAGAAATCCACACAAAAAACAAAAAAACAAAAAAAAATATGTATAAAAGGTGCATCTGAAAACCTCGTGCAACATATCCCTTGGGAAACTGAAAGGAAGAAATGGAAAATCTTATTGATGAGAAAGCAGTCTTACTCGTGGTACCTAGGGTCAGGGTTAATTCAGATTTATTTATCTCTTTACCTTCCATTTAGGATTTTCATGACGACACTGTTTTTTTGAAAATAAACGTTCAACTAAGAGTAAAGAGAAAAGGATCAAGGGGACTTCCCTGACAATAGCCGTATTATGGTTCTCGTGGTGCGCCCACTTGCATTCATGACTGAATTATTACAAAGAGAAATAGTGAGAAATCAAACTGAGAGAAAACCTATTCCTAAACCTACCCTAACTATTAGACAAATCAAGATACTACGTGAAGTCATGTTTCCAATGTAGCCATCGGAGTAACTCTAATCTTGCAATGAAAACAAGATCAAGCATTATTAAAAAGAATGGTAATATATCAACAAATGACAGAAACATATCACGCTTACCTTCATAATCATCATCTAAAAACAAAGTAAGCATGATCTTACCATTTCCTTGGATATTCTTGTTGTACGAATCCTCCAACCATTGCACAATCTTGTCGTGATAAGGGTCATAATGGCATGGGCGAGTGTAAGTAGTTTTGAAAAACTTGTCAGGATTACAAGGGAATGGAATAATCATCAACCAAGACTGAAATGGCCTATCCTCCTGACATTTCTCTAAGTGTTCATTAATTTCTTCACATGGAGGATCTAAAAGAAACATGTCACGCCTACTTCCAAGATACTTAGGTGAAAAGAAAGCAAGCACAACCTTGTCTTTATTATGAAATTTCTTTATATATGAATATTCAAGCTATCCTAATATCCTGTCACAAAAATGAGGATGCAAATCATGACTTTGATGAAACGAATATATCAATGGGAAACTCATCATAGGAGGATTCGTGCAATCAATAGGATCATTGGCTTGAATATTTCCTTCGATGGGATTGATCATTTCAAAATGTGAAGTATAAATATTAAGATTCGAGCTAAGTAAAGAAAGAATATGAAATGTGGAATGTTTGATCTCCATAAAATATAATGCATTGTCCTTTTCAACAATAAATTGTGTGAAATCATCTTGCAACATGTCCTTTTCCCATGTGAGTGATGAAAGCGAACAAGCGTCAAATCCGGTTTTATCAATGTTATGCTTGGAATTAATTTCACCAAAATTTAGCATATCGAAAGGATATGATTGTGTTGGAAGAGAGTAGGGTGTTTTAGGTAAGATGTCAAGTCCACCAGAATCTAGGAATAGATCAGGATATAAAGAATAAAAGGAATGAGAAATAAGAAGATGAAAAGAATCTCTTGAACTATGATACTCAACAATGGTATTCTCAAGACAATTCTATTCACTTTCTTTAAAACTCTTACTCTATTTTTGTGATGAATTCCTCAACATAATACGATCATCTGGATTTGCCTTTTGTGTGATAGATAATTCAAAATTTATGTGACAAGCATCTAGTATTTCCTGTGAACAAAGTGCATTTTGAGGATCAAGGTTTAAAGTTTCTTCTTCTAGTTGCGTAACTTCTTCTCTAATCAGTTTCATGGGAGTACTAGAACATTCAAGGTGATTTTCGTTACTTAAATGTTCTTCAATAACTGATTTCAAATGTTGATTAGAGCATGAGTCAAAAGAATGAGGATATTGACCTTGAGCCAGAAATGAATCTTCTCCCGTGCTGGTCTTAGACTAAAAATACAATGATTCAAAGGAAAAACAAATTTGGTTGTCAATAAGAGCCTGATCAATAGATTCTACATGTCATCGAGATTAAATTTACAAAAGATATGATAGACTCTTGTCAAAAAGTCTTCTGAAGATGAATCGTCGTTGATTAGCGAAGTGTGAAATTCTTCACATAATTGATCAAAATCATAAATTTCAAAAGCATCTAGAAACTCATCTACAAATTGAAACCAATCAAAAATTTTACATGCTAGAAAGGATTCAAACCAATGTTTGATCCGACCTCTAAAATTAAAAGTGAACAGTCTGCATAAAATTCCTAAATCTCAGATGTCATGTTTGATGCATTTGCACAAAAACTTGCTAAGGTGGTCTTTAGCAAATATGTTTCCTTCACCATCAAAGGTGAGTTTGGACAAGCATGAGACTGTCTCGTTGGGAACATCGAGTAATGAGAAGTTAAAAGCATGTTCCAACATAGTGATTTGGGGAGCCATGGGGGAAATTGAATACACTTAAAATAAAGGCTCCTACAAGGCTGGCTTGTCAGTCGACCCTCCTTCTAGCGCCATTTGTTGAGGGTTGAAATTGACCTTTCTGTCAACTGGAAGGGTGGATCCAGTCTGGGGTTGTCTAAATAACCCAAGCTGTTTGGGATAACCCACCCTGACAGGTTTAGCGGCTCCATTGGCCGATCTAAGTCCTAGAAAAACAAAATAAAACTACTCTAAGAAACTAATCTAAATGAAAAATAATAACTAAAACAAACTAATAAACAAATCTAAACTATATATATATATATAATCTATTACCTAAATCTATCAACTATAATCCTATAAAATTAAATGTTTAGTTATCAACAGAATCAGCTTCAATTACAAATATACAATATTTACAAATTACAGATTTAAATTAAAACCTGCAAAAATCATTTGTAATCTGTCCTAAGACAGCAAAACCATTGCTTTTTGACTTTTTATAGTTTTATGAAAAAGAAACTAAATAAAAACTAAGTAAATTAAGCAACTAAAATAATAATTCTAACTACAAATCTGAACTATACATATATCTATCTAAACTACTTATACTATACTAACAAATTAACTATCAAATAACAAATAACAAACTGACCTGAAGAAACGCTCCAGGTTTGTCCTGTGTGCAATGATTATCTTAGCTGATCGGAGGGAGGAAACCCACACCGGATTCTCCATGAGCTTCTCGTAAACTAGAAGCAGTTGTGCTCTTCAAATATAAATAACAAGACAAACAAGACATAAAAAATTACAGCAATCTTATAATTTACAAATCATCGCAATCAAAAAAATCCTTATGCAAAATTTGTGCATGACAATTCAATTAATGATAAGATAAACCTGTATTCATTAAATTGAACTAGAGTGATTGTCGTATTTTTAAATAATGAAAGAGATCAGATATGGATAACACATTAATCAAGTCACATCAAACTGCAATGGATTACGATAGCTAAAGTAGTCTATAATCAACTGCAAACTAATATGAATAAAACTTGAAACAAAAGTTTGATATATTGAAAGCGAAAGATGTTATAAGACATCAACTTTCATCTCAGTCTGTATCATAAATCCATAGTCTGGTTCTCCCACAAGTGAGGATGATTTTTGTTTACAAAAAATAAGAAGTATTTAAAGACTTCCCACAGGGTAAAACATCCCTGTGGGAATTATCAAAGCAGTTTTACAAAAAATCTGGGATAATATCCCAAGTCTCTATTTTTGACTTAAACTAACAACTTAAACTCTAAAACTACATCACACAAATATCTCCTAAACTACCACAGCATGCCCAATTGATCATTGCAATTCGAATGTACCTGAAAGAGGACAAAAATAGACAAGTCAAGAGGATATTTTATTGATAAAAATGACAAAAATCTAATTTTTAAGACTAGCTACAGAATCTGGCGATTCTGTAGCTGGTCTAATTTGAAAAAAGAATCGATTTGAATCAATCCAAATCCAATAGAAATATATCAAACCAAATCCTTAATTACTAATTCCAAACAAATCAAGTCATTCATACCATAACGAATCAAACTTGTATGCAAATTGAAACCAATGAAATCGTGGTTGAATTGATCAAAAGGTAACAGCATATGTGATATTTTTCAAACAACTTTCATTACCAATTCGAGACATACAGAATCGATTGACAGTTGGGGATCCAATGAAATTATCTCTTGAACCAATTTCAAAACAAACTATTACTGATTTTAGCCAACTCTTTCAAACGAATTCAAATAGAGACAAACTATGTCAATCCGATCTTAACAGAATCGTTTTAAGAATCAAATAGATTACATTGTTTTGGTCAAACCAATCTTTAATATTGATGGATTGCATATATGAAAGACCATGCTAATCCCAGCATACAGAATCGTCTCAAAATCAGGACATAAGAA
Source organism: Picea engelmannii (assembly GCA_009831015.1). Classification (NCBI taxonomy): domain Eukaryota; kingdom Viridiplantae; phylum Streptophyta; class Pinopsida; order Pinales; family Pinaceae; genus Picea; species Picea engelmannii. Next base: position 333,832 of record ML780584.1, read on the forward strand.
ATAATTTCGGCTATATTAGAGCCGACATAATCCAACAACAACAGAATCATATGAATCCAAACATAACTTTGTTCTGAGTTTAACAATCGAATCTTCTTTACATGATTCATAACAAGATCATTTTAGTAAAAGTAATAGAAATAGACAGAGCTATTGAAATCAAATCCAAACAGAATCGAAAACAAATCAATCGTTTTATTCTAATCGGAGAATAATCAAATCGCATAACAAAATCATAGCTATAATTGGTTTTAGGAAAACGAATCGATGCAAACAAAATCTCTCATGCTAATTCAAATAGAAAAAATGAAATCAGTTCTGGTAACTGGAAGTAAACAGAATTTTTTTTTTTAATCTACTCAAGCAAACAGAACTAATTGATTGTTCTAGTCGAAACCAAATCATCCAAAATTGATGTGGAAAAACCATACCTGGGCAGTAAGACAATGCTTCGATCATGATAATTTCGAATTGACAAAAGTTGTTGCTGCCTCGACATCTTAAAAGAGAACAGAGACTGCTTGATAAATCTTTGGATTGATCAAGGGTTTCAACAGGAGGTTGAGGCACAAGGCTAGATGGGCGGAAGGGATTCCGAAGCACAGGTCTGGAGAAGTGATAAGCATTCTAGCAAATGCATACAGACCCAAAACGCACCTTACAACCACAGAGAGGATCTGAAAAATTGACCTGTAAAACATGAGCTATATCTCTGTAACAACTCGATTTCTAAGGAAAATGCCCACAATGAAGGTAAAGGGGCTAATTTCGGTTTTGGGTTTTCAAGGGTTTGATCTGATTTCAAACTAATTGGCCAGATTCACTCACGCAAAAACGTGCCTCTGGGGGCAATTACGGGGGCAGTCTTAAACAGTCTTCTCTGGCAATAATGAAACCAAAACTGAATCTGAACACCATGGGGTTTAAATTCACCCTACAGGAGCCAGGAGAGAACACACAGTGAGCAGGGTGAACGGTGAGGGTTTGGACAAGGTATACGCAGGACCCAAAACTCAAATATTTCCCCAAAAATCAATAGAGGTAACCCGGTAAGGAGGCAGGCATTAATGCCAAAGTGCGTGAGGGTGGTGGAGTTAGCTTAGCCCATGCAAAACAGTCATTTCCCATAGTACAACCGCCAGTGCATATAACTATTCAAATATTATTGTTGCATATATTAAAAACCATGTTATTCAAACAATTAATGAAACATATGGTAATTCGACCAAACATTTGCGCAAGCAAAGCTTTAGCATAGTTTTAAAACCAAAGTAATGATTCGAAATCAACACCAAGGGTTTGATCAAATCAAATATGTGTTGTATGACATGATTTATAGCAAGGGTCTAACCACAACACCAATGTATCTTCATGAAAACACTGTGTAAAAGAAATCGATCAAAGACCATAGAAATCAAACCAGCAATGCATCAATGATTGAATCACAACCCTTAACAATTCATCACAATCTCATAAAAATGGAAATCATATTAACAACAGAAATGCCAAATCAATAAATAATCTTGGAGTCTTGCCAATTGTATAACGATAAGTAAATTGGAAACACAATGAGCATAGAGACAAGAGTGGTCATAAAAATTCTTTATTTGTTAATATGACTTCGAAATCAAAATTTTCACACTTGCAGTCGTGAAAACAAGAACAAAGGTAAGTGTGTGAATAGCGCGAACATAATGGTGTTATTTTATTCCGAAGATTGTGATGAAAATCAAAGTTCGGAAAACACTGGTGTAGGTAGCTTGTAAGGACAGTAAAAACTATGAATTGGCTGCCAACAATGGCGACACACTGGTAGAAGCAGTTATCTCTGCCAAAAGAACAAATTCAGATTATGATAATGAGAAAAATTCTAACTCAAAAATAACAACCAGAAAATCGTTAAAACATTATCATTAATCGAATATTCCAGCAGTGTTTAAAGGATGAAAACTGATAACAGTCTTAAGACAAGGGAGGCAAAATATTAAAGATAAAATCTCCAATACTATTGACAGAGCCACTGTTGCCCGCAGGCGTCCATAGCCTCGACAGGGTTGGCATTTAACCCACTTTAACATCTGTATCCTACCAAGAAGTTTCGAATCAGAATAAAGGACATTTTAAGTTCAAGTTATCTCATTTTCGCAAATTTTCATATACCCGACATTGCTTCGCTGCCAGCGGGCCTGTTCAGTACCCCAACGAAGTTGTCTTGGCATCATGCATGCATTTACCCATTGCCAGCAGACCTGTTCAGCATCCCGGTAGGTTTACAAGCACTTCCCACAGCTATTTTATGTTTTAATTTTTTAAAGATATATGATTGAGCGGGGTGACGCTGAAAATTACGATATTTTAAACATATTTTTTCAGACCTCAGCAGAATTTTTTTTTAGAACTATCCTTTATTAAGACCCAGAGATGGTTTATTTACAGAACCAACTTTCTAAGGCAGAGAGACATCTTTTGAGTCATTCCCTTAAGGAATAGGGATGGCGTAAGAAGATAATAGATGATCGTGATAGGCTTTACTCATAGATAAAAATCAGTTAACTTCTTTCAAACAACAGTCTTTGCCAACACAGATGTAAATTTCAGAAGTATATTGATGTTTAGACAATTTTTCAGCAGTCATTCCAGTGAAAGAATTTTCTGTTTTCCTTGTCTGAACAGTTCAAAAATTCAGGTATGTGTATTTCCAAAAGAAAAACTGATAAGCATAAGGGAGAAATCAAAAGACACCAACGAAGAAATATTTGAAAGAAAAGAAATCCACACACACAAAAAAAAAAATATGTACAGAAGGTGCATCTGAAAACCTCATGCAACAAATCCCTTGGGAAACTGAAAGGAAGAAATGGAAAATCCTATTGATGAGAAAGAAATCTTACTCATGGTACCTAGGGTCAGGGTTGATTCAAATTTATTTATCTCTTTACCTTCCATTTAGGATTTTCATGACGACACTGCGTTTTTGAAAATAAATGTTCAACTAAGAGTAAAGAGAAAAGGATCAAGGGGACTTCCCTGACAACAGTCGTATTATGGTTCTCGTGGTGTGCCCACTTGCATTCATGACTGCATTATTACAAAGAGAAATAGTGAGAAATCAAATTGAAAGAAAACCTATTCCTAAACCTACCCTAACTATTAGACACATCAAGATACTACGTGAAGTCATGTTTCCAATGTAGCCATCGGAGTAACTTTAATCCTGCAATGAAAACAAGATCAAGCATTATTAAAAGGAATGGTAATATATCAACAAATGACAGAAACATATCACACTTACCTTCATAATCATCATCTAAAAACAAAGTAAGCATGATCTTACCATTTCCTTGGATATTCTTGTTGTACGAATCCTCCAACCATTGCGCACTCTTGTCGTGATAAGGGTCATAATGGAATTGGCGAGTGTAAGTAGTTTTGAAAAACTCTTCAGGATTACGAGGGAATGGAATAATCATCAACCAAGACTGAAATGCCCTATCCTCCTGAAATTTCTCTAAGTGTTCATTAATTTCTTCACATGGAGGATCTAAAAGAAACATGTCACGCCTACTTCCAAGATACTTAGGTGAAAAGAAAGCAAGCACAACCTTGTCTTTATTATGAAATTTCTTTATATATGAATATTCAAGCCATCCTAAGATCCTGTCACAAAAATGAGGATGCAAATCATGACTTTCATGAAATGAATATATCAATGGGAAACTCATCATAGGAGGATTCGTGCAATCAATAGGATCATTGGCTTGAATATTTCCTTCGATGCCATTGATCATTTCAAAATGTGAATTATAAATATTAAGATTCGAGCTAAGCAAAGAACGAATATGAAATGTGGAACGATTGATCTCCATAAAATATAATGCATTGTCCTTTTCAACAATAAACTGTGTGAAATCATCTCACAACATGTCCTTTTCCCATGTGAGTGATGAAAGCAAACATGCGTCAAATCCAGTTTTATCAATGTTATGCTTGGAATTAATTTCACCAAAATTTAGCATATCGAAAGGATATGATTGTGTTGGAAGAGAGTAGGGTGTTGTAGGTAAGATGTCAAGTCCACCAGAATCCAGGAATAGATCAGGATATAAAGAATAAAATGAATGAGAAATAAGCAGATGAAAAGAATCTCTTGAACTATGATACTCAACAATGGTATTCTCAAGACAATTCTCTTCACTTTAAAAATCTTACTCTGTTTTGGTGACAAATTCCTCAACATAATACAATCATCTGGATTTGTCTTTTGTGTGATAGATAATTCAAAATTTATGTGACAAGCATCTAGTCTTTCCTGTGAACAAAGTGCATTTTGAGGATCAAGGTTTAAAGTTTCTTCTTCTAGTTGCGTAACTTCTTCTCTAATCAGTTTCATAGGAGTACTAGAACATTCAAGATGGTTTTCGTTACTTAAGTGTTCTTCAATGACTGATTTCAAATGTTGATTAGAGCATGAGTCATAAGAATGAGGATATTGACCTTGATCCATAAATGAATCTTCTCCCGTGCTGGTCTTAGACTGAAAATACAATGATTCAAAGGAAAAACCAATTTGGTTGTCAATAAGAGCCTGATCAATAGATTCTGCCTCCCTGGCTTGTTCATCATTATCGGAAGAATTTTTCTCTTCTTGCGAAGAATATTATTCTGGCAGCTGTGTGATAGGATTTGCAATTGGTTCTCCATTCATGATTGAACATGATTGGATGGAAGGGATGGAAGCATCATAGAAGAGATTTAATGCCAATGACATGTCATCGAGATTAAATTTACAGAGGAAATGATAGACTCTTGTCAAAAAGTCTTCTGAAGATGAATCGTCTTTGATTAGCGAAGTGTGAAATTCTTCACATAATTGATCAAAATCATAAATTTCAAAAGCATCTAGAAACTCATCTACAAATTGAAACTAATCAAAAATGTGACATGCTGGAAAGGATTCAAACCAATGTTTGATCTGACCTCTAAAAGTAAAAGAGAATAGTCTGCATAAAATTCCTAAATCTGAAATGTCATGTTTGATGCATTTGTACCAAAACTTGTTAAGGTGGTCTTTAGCAGATATATTGCCTTCACCATCAAAGGTGAGTTTGGAAAAGCGTGAGATTGTCTCGTTGGGAACATCGGGTAATGAGAAGTTAAAAGCATGTTCCAACATAGTGATTTGGGGAGCCATGGGGGAAATTGAATACACTTAAAATAAAGGCTCCTACAAGGCCGGCTTGTCAGTCGACCCTCCTTCTAGCGCCATTTGTGGACGAGTGAAACTGACCCTCTGTCAACTGGAAGGGTGGATCCGGTTTGGAGCTTTCTAAATAACCCAAGCCCTTTGGGATAACTCACCCTAACAGGTTTAGCGGCTCCGTTGTCCGATCTAAGTCCTAGAAAAACAAAAGAAAACTACTCTAAGAAACTAATCTAAATGAAAAATAATAACTAAAACAAACTAATAAACAAATCTAAACTATATATATACAATCTATTACCTAAATCTATCAACTATAATCCTATAAAAGTAAATGTTTAATTATCAACAGAATCAGCTTCAATTACAAATATACAATATTTACAAATTACAGATTTAAATTAAAACCTACAAAAATCATTTGTAATCTGTCCTAAGACAGCGAAACCATTGTTTTTTGACTTTTTATAGTTTTATGAAAAAGAAACTAAATAAAAACTAACTAAATTAAGCAACTAAAATAATAATTCTAACTACAAATCTGAACTATACATATATCTATCTAAACTACTTATACTATACTAAAAAATTAACTATCAAATAACAAATAACAAACTGACTGGTAGAAATGCTCCAGGTTTGTCCTGTATGCAATGATTATCTTAGCTGATCGGAGGGAGGAAACCCGCACCAGATTCTCCACGAGCTTCTCGTAAACTACAAGCAGTTGTGCTCTTCAAATATAAATAACAGGACAAACAAGACATAAAAAATTACAGCAATCTTATAATTTGCAAATCATCGCAATCAGAAAAATCCTTATGCAAAATTTGTGCATGACAATTCAATTAATGATAAGATAAACCTGTATTCATTAAACTGAACTAGAGTGATTGCCGTATTTTTAAATAATGAAAGAGATCAGATATGGATAACACATTAATCAAGTCACATCAAACTACAATGGATTATGATAGCTAAAGTAGTCTATAATCAACTGCAAACTTATATGAATAAAACTTGAAACAAAAGTTTGATATATTGAAAGCAAAAGCTGTTACAAGACATCAACTTTCATCTCAGTCTGTATCATAAATCCATAGTATGGTTCTCCCACAAGTGAGGATGATTGTTGTTTACAAAAAATAAGAAGTATTTAAAGACTTCCCACAGGGTAAAACATCCCTGTGGGAATTATCAAAGCAATTTTACAAAAAATCTGGGATAATATCCCAAGTCTCTATTTTTGACTTAAACTAACAACTTAAACTATAAAAATACATCAGACAAATATCTTCTAAACTACCACATCATACCCAATTGATCATTGCAATTCGAATGTACCAGAAAGAGGACAAAAATAGACAAGTCAAGAGGATATTTTATTGATAAAAATGACAAAAATCTAATTTTTAAGACTAGCTACAGAATCTGGCGATTCTGTAGCTGGTCTAATTTGAAAACATAATCGATTTCAATCAATCCAAATCCAATAGAAATATATCAAACCAGATCCTTAATTACTAATTCCAAACAAATCAAGTCATTCATACCACAACGAATCAAACTTGTATGCAAATTGAAACCAATGAAATCGTGGTTGAATTGATCAAAAGGTAACAGGATATGTGAGATTTGTCAAACAACTTTCATTAGCAATTTGAGACATACAGAATCGATTGACAGTTGGGGATCCAATGAAATTATCTCTTGAACCAATTTCAAAACAAACTATTACCGATTTTAGCCAAGTCTTTCATATGAATTCAAATAGAGACAAACTATGTCAATCCGATCTTAACAGAATCGTTTTACGAATCAAATAGATTACATTGTTTTGGTCAAACCAATCTTTAATATTGATGGATTGCATATATGAAAGACCATGCTAATCCCAGCATACAAAATCATCTCAAAAGCAAGACATAATAAATAATTTCAACTATATTAGAGTTGACATAATCCAACAACAATAGAATCATATGAATCCAAACATAACTGTGTTCTGAGTTTAACAATCAAATCTTCTGTACATGATTCATAACAAGATAATTTTAGTAAAAGTAATAGAAACGGACAGAGCTATTGAAAGAAAATCCAAACAGAATCGAAAAAAAATCAATCGTTTTATTCTAATCTGAGAATAATCAAATCGCATTGACCAAATCACGGCTATAATTGGTTTTAGGAAAACGAATCGATGCAAACAAAATCTCTTATGCTAATTCAAATAGAAAAAATGAAATCACTTCTGGTAACTGGAAGTAAACATAATTTTTTTCTTTAATCTACTCAAGCAGACAAAACTAATTGATTGTGCTAGTGAAAACCAAATCATCCAAAATTGATGTGGAAAAACCATACCTGGGTAGTAAGACAATGCTTCGATCATGATAATTTTGAATTGACAAAAGCTGTTGTTACCTCAACATCTTAAAAGAGAACAGAGACTACTTGATAAATCTTTGGATTGATCAAGGGTTTCAACAGGAGATTGAGGCACAAGGCTAGATGGGCAGAAGGGGTTCCAAAGAACAGGTATGGAGAAGTGATAAGAATTATGGCAAATGCATACAGACCCAAAACGCACCTTACAGCCACAGAGAGGATCTGAAAAACTAACTTGTAAAAAATGAACTAGATCTCTGTAACAACTCAATTTCTGAGGAAACTGCTAGCATTGAAGGTAAAGGGGCTAATTTCGGTTCTGGGTTTTCAAGGGTTTGATCTGATTCCAAACCGTTTGGCCAAAATCGCTCACGCAAAAACGTGTCTCTGGGAGAAATTACGGGGGCAGTCTTAAACAGTCTTCTCTGGCAATAATGAAACCAAAACTGACTCTAAACACCATGGGGTTTAAATTCGCCCTACAGGAGCCAAGAGAGAACACACAGTGAGCAGGGTGAACGGTGAGGGTTTGGACAAGGTATACGCAGGAACCAAAACTCAAAGATTTCCCAAAAAATCAACAAAGGTAACCCGTTAAGGAGGTAGGCATTAATGCCAAAGTGCGCGAGGGTGGTGGAGTTATCTCAGCCCATGTAAAACATTCATTTCCCATAGTACAACTGCCAGCACATATAACTATTCAAATATTACTATTGCATATATTAAAAACCATGCTATTCAAACAATTAATGAAACATATGGTAATTCGACCAAACATTTGCGCAAGAAAAGTTTTAGCATAGTTTTAAAACCAAAGTAATGATTCGAAATTAACACCAAGGGTTTGATCAAATCAAATATGTGTTGTATGACATGATTTATAGCAAGGGTATAACCACAACACCAATGTATCTTCATGAAAACAATGTGTAAAAGAAATCGATCAAAGACTATAGAAATCAAACCAGCAATGCATCAATGATTGAATCACAACCCTTAACAATTCATCACAATCTCATAAAAATGGAAATCATATTAATAATAGAAATGCAAAATGAATAAAGAATCTTGGAGTCTTGTCAATTGTATAATGATAAGTAAATTGGAAACGCAATGAGCATAGAGACAAGAGTGATCATAACAATTCTTTATTTGTTAATATGACTTCAAAATCAAAATTTTCACGCTTGCAGTAGTGAAAACAAGAACAAAGGTAAGTGTGTGAATAGCGCGAACATAATGATGTTATTTTATTCTAAATATTGTGATGAAAATCAAGGTTCACAAAACACTGGTGTAGGCAGCTTGTAAGGACAGTAAAAAATGTGAATTGGCTGCCAACAGGATTTAGCCGCAGTTTCGAGTCATGGTCACCTAGAAAGGTGGTTTGAAAGAAGCACCTGTGTAGAATTGAATTATGTATCAGCTAAAGGATAACATGAATGTGTTATATGATGCAGATTGACACATTTATGTTCTTCATGAAATGAGAATAAAAAGGACCTGTAACATGGTTTGGCAATTTGTTTTTTATCATATGCCTAATTCTAAAAAAATGGTCACTTGCACATTTTGCAGAATTAAGGGGTTTAAAAATATCACCCCAGAATGTGTATTAAAGAAATGGAAGAAGGAAAGGGAGCCTCCAGCCATGATAAGGAGGTTGAAGGCTTGAATACCAGAATTGGCAATGTAGAGACAGATTCCAATGGATGCAAGGAAAGAGTAGAGGGGGAAACATTAATAGAAACTGTAAAAAGCCTGAAAATAGAAGTGCAGAGCTAGAAAGAAGACAGTGAGAGACTAATGAGAGAGAAAATTCAAATAAATTCTCGAGTGATACAGAGCTTAAATTAGTTGCAGAGCCAAATGAAGAAGGGATCAAACTCAAAAAAGGAGGAAGAAGGCAGGTTTAGTGAAATAAGTGAGGATCATGGAAGAGCTAGTTATTCAAGAAGTGCCAGCAGAACTCATAGACACCAATCACCTCCTTACTCAGAAAGAAATTTTTATGCATCCAAAGAGCCCATAAGCAGTCTAGAGGTGTCTCCTATTAGGAACAAGGGAAGGAGACAAGAAGTGGATTGTTTGCAAAGAGAGCTGAGGAAGATTAAGCCACCCTCCTTTGATGGTGAAAAATAAAGGGAAGATGATGTCAAAGAATGGTTTCTTGGAATCATGAGGTATTTTCAATTGCATAATTACTCATCAAATCTAGAAGCCAAAATTCCCACCTACCATTTACACAAGAAAGATGCAATGTGGTGGGATCAACTGAAGCAATTTGAACATATTAATGGGAATAGGATCACTTGGAAGTAGTTCAAAAAGTACTTCCATAAGGAGTACCTCTCAGAGAATTTCTATGACAAGAAAATGCAGGAGTTCTTTGAACTCAGTATGGGAAGCATGACTATGGAAGAATATGAGAAGAAGTTCTTGGGATTGTTAAAATATGTTGGGTTTATAAATAATGAAAAGGTAAAGATACAGAGGTTTTTCAGTGGACTTCCATCCTTTTATAAAGAAATGATTAGGTATGATGAGCCCAAGACCTTGAATGAGGCCATTAGGAAGGATAAATACATGTATGAGGAACGCCAGGGAAGAGAATCCCTATAGAAATCTTGGAAGGATAAGAAGAAGAATAATTCCAATCAGAGGAGGAAAGGATTCAAACCTCCCTTCATTAGGAATGAACCTAATAGAAATCATCAAGACCAGTATGCTAAGGGTGAATCCAAGAAAGAGGACCCTTTGGGAAAAAGAGGAAGGCCACCTATCTAATGTTGGGTATGCAAATAAGATCACATGTACAAGGATTTCCCACACAGAAAGGACAGAGTGAATACTATGCACAATGCCCAAGAGGATACAATAGTCAAAGATATGGGAAAAATCTATGCAGCTTTAGATGATCGACAAGTAGAGTACTAGTCCAATATGATCGAGGTGGAAGGTAAGATCATAAATCAACATGTTTCTATTTTAATTGATTCAAGAGAAATTCATTGTTACATTGATCCTAAAATAGTGGATAGATTACATTTGGATAAAAGTAAGCTTGCAAAATCAAGTTTGGTTCAGCTAGCCACTAGAACCAAAAGGAGAATCCATGATATGGTCAAAGGATGTTCCATAATTCTTAATAGTGTGAATACAAATGTTGATCTAAATATCATACCATTGGGGTGTTATGATATTATAATTGGAATGGATTGGTTGGACAAGCATTATGTTGTCCTAGATTTTCATAGCAAGACATTTACCTGTCTTGATGAATATGGAAAACAAAACATTGTAAAAGGAGTTCCAAGACCCATATCTATAAGTGAGATTTCATCCTTACAGCTAAAGATATGTTTTAGGAAAGGATGCCAATTGTATGCAACACATGTGGTGGAGCCAGAAAATACAAAGGGGCCAAGCCTTGAATATTTCTTTATACTACGAGAATTTGAGGATGTATTCCAAGAAATACCAGGGTTGCCACCAAAAAGGGAGATAGATTTCTCTATTGATCTAGTGCCTAGAGTTGCCCCAGTGTCAAAAACACCTTACAGAATGATCACACTAGAGTTAAAAGAATTACAAATGCAGCTGGAGGAATTGTTGAAGAAAGGGTACATACATCCAAGTGTTTCACCTTGGGGAACACTAGCAATCTTTGTCAAAAGGAAGATGGAACCTTGAGGTTGTGTATTGAATTTCGACAATTGAATAAGTATACTATAAAGAACAAGTATCCTCTACCCATAATTGATTACCTCTTTGATCAGCTAAGAGGATCAAAGATATTTTCAAAGATTGACCTGAGGTTAGGATACCATAAGGTAAGAATCAAGGAAGAAGACATTCATAAGACAACCTTTAGGACCAAGTATGGGAATTATGAATTCGTAGTGGTGCCATTTGGACTAACCAATGCACCAGCTATCTTTATGTGCCTAATGAATAGCATATTTAGAAATTATTTGGATAATTTTGTCAAAGTGTTCTTGGATGACATACTTGTCTATTCTATGTCTGAAGAGGAGCATGAACATCACATAAGAATGGCATTGCAAGTGATGAGAGAACATCAGTTGTATTCCAAGATGAGTAAGTGTTTTTTTTTTATCAAAAGTATATCCATTACTTGGGACACATTATTTCAAAGGAGAGCATAGTAGTAGATCCAAAGAATATTGAAGCCATTAGAGGATGGCCAACACCTAGAGATGTGTCAGAAGTTAGATATTTTATGGGATTAGCTATTTACTACAGAAGGTTCATAGTAGGGTTCTCTAAGATTTCTCATCCCATCACTTCTTTGCAAAAGAAGGGAACTAAATTTGAATGGACACCTAAGTGTGAAGAGAATTTTAATCTCTTGAAGGAATTACTTACTAGTGCACATGTGTTATAGATTGTTGACCCAAATGAAAGTTGTGTGGTATGTACAGATGCATGTAAGGAAGGACTTGGGGGAGTCCTCATGCAAAATGGACATGCCATTGGTTATGAGTCCAGAAATATTAAGGAGCATGAGAGGAACTATGCCACACATGACTTGGAGATTGCTTCCATTATGCACGCATTGAGGATGTGGAGGAATTATCTCATGGGAAAGAAATTTGAACTAAGGACGGGCCACATTGGCCTGAAGTATCTTTTTGAACAACGAACCTTGAATGCCGAGAAAACAAGATGGTGTTGATACTGAGAGGGGGGTGAATCAGTATCAAGTACAATTTAAAAACATTTTTAAACTTATACTTAAACCATTCAATTATATCCAATGAGTAATGAACAATAGTATAAGAGTTACACCAATACACCACAATACACCATGCACAATATATGAGAAATAATCAATAGTTTTGTTCAAGGGAAGTAATGACTTCCAAAGG
>ML780584.1:369495-385189 GCA_009831015.1 Picea engelmannii
CAACACTTAGGCTCCCTGGCCTAACAAAACTCATAAGCCTACAGCTTATACAAAACTTGGCTCACCAGCCTATAGAACATATTTACAATTCTTTTGCATATAACATGATCTGTAATGGGGCTTGGCCTTGGGGACACTACAAAAATCACTCTATGGCATGGGGTAAACCACAACAGATGGAAATGACTGCATAAATCAACTCTAATATCAAGTATGCTATATAAACAAATATTCTAACAAGACAAGATAAAGATTCTACCTCATCCAGACATTTGATGAAGTCCATCATTGAGCACTTGACTCAAATAAATACACCTACAAATTGTCCTCAACAACCAAGATACACAAGCATATGGTGTTAATATATAAATTTAGCACATACAATAGCATAATCCATCAATATTCATAACAAATACTCCCATGGAATAACAATTCAAATATTTGCAAGACATTAATTGGATGAAAAAAGAGTATTTCTATTAAAATGTAATCAACATAAGTGTATGAATGAAAACATTTTGTGTCGGCACGTTTGAAACTGAGAAACTAAGTCCCTTCCAACTGGACCTCCACCACTTCAATCCTCCACCAAAGGCAAGCTCATATAAGAGATACAATGAGGTTCTCCATCAAATAGGGAATAACTTGGGGGATGAACAATGTGTGCAAACTTAAAAGGACAAAGGGATGAAGACTCAATATGAAGTGAATAATTTCTCCAGAGTAAATTTTCTCTCAAAGTTGAATTCTTCTCCTCTTATCCAAGACTTAGATATGGCCCATTATAGTCTTCAAATGGAACTGAAGGGCCGATTCAGAACATTTCCAGTTTATGGAAGGTCAAGAATCATGGATATTGTGACGTGACATGGAAACCCAACACCATTTTTAATTTTGAGCACAAAACCCAATGTACGCAAGCTGTAATGGTGCAGCCTATGTATACGCATGTTGTATAGTTGTTAGGGAGCGTGGAAAAATACAATTTTTAGCTCTGGGAACTGCAAAACGGGACTTCAAGTCTACATAGGTAAATGGAAAAGGCCTTCTGAGCAAGTTTGCATAAGGTGAGGTAAATCTTGCTATAACAGATGCCCCCTAATGTGTGAGGTTAGAGTAGTATCTGCGATGGCCAAAATATATTATAATTCCAAGAAGTGGAGTAATGGAGACCCAAATGGACTAACTAGTTTCTCATAAGAATATTACAATCCATAACGAATTTGCACACATGGATGCCAATTTTAATTACACTACATATCCATGTGGAAATATACCAAACAGTTGTTCATGGCCATGAATAGGCAATACAAAAGTTGATACATGCCATAGGTTTTCATAGTCACAAACAAGGCCCAGTGAAAACCAGTCACAAAATAAATATGAAGATGTCTATATAAAATGGAGTATAATTTGATCTCCCATGATCACTGAAGTCATATAGGTACCGGTCCAATGAATGATAGCAATAACTCGCGAAAGCTGGGACTATGAACTGATGTCTTCAAGTCTTCTACACGATCTACCAAAGGTGTAAGTAAACATCATGTGAATAAAGGAGTTGAGGTCGAACACAATGAGACTTTATTTGATTACCGGTCATTAAGGTATATTGTTAAGAAGCACAAGACAACCTATCGATAATGAAAGTAGGTATCAAGGTACCAAGTACATTCTTACAAGTGTGAATAAAGGTGTTTAGGTAGAATACTTGAAGAATCCATCGATCATGAGACATTGATGTATTCCCAACTGTCGATGGTGAGAGAACCTGCCTCTGATGACTGCAAGCCTCTAGGTACTCATAGGACTCTAGGTCTCATTTCTAGAATAGATGGGTTGAATTTGATGGAAGGAGACCCGCTGAAAGGAGAGAATTAAGGCATATCTCATCATTTAGCATGAGGTACAATGTAGGATCTTGATGATTTGGAGGAACTCAGACAAAGAACATGTTCATGAACTGATGACCCTGTGCATCTTATGCATGCACCAGATGAAAGCAATGCACAAAAAAGACCCTCTGAATAGCATCCAATAAGGAAAATTGTCAACAAAGGCGAGGAAACCACCAATAAGGATAACAACATCCAAGACACTTCATGAATCCCAATGTGTGAATATATTTATTTCCTTTGAACAGAAGGGAAACCCCACAGTCAAAAATTAATGAGGAGATGTCGACTGATTGGTTCAAGGTTACCTACTCATAATGAAAGTAGGACCAGGGCGCACGGTAGGACTACAACTTCACGTAACTTTGAGACACACTGAGGGTATGGCCAACATACGAAGTCAAGAGTTCTAAGAAATGGCTGACATAGGCTGATAGACATCCTTTGAACAAGAGCATTAGACATATGGATGAATTTGGCAGCATAGAATCATTGATGAAACTTTGCAACGCAAGAGGCACTAATCAAACTCTCCATAGAGACTGGAAGAGTAACTAGTTGGGGGAGTAAACTCTAAGTAACGAGCTCAACTTCCTAAGGTCATGCTAAACAAAAAATTTTGATGAAAAGTGGACTCAAAAGTGTGTGCTTTGTTCAAAGGCGACACAACTATTGCCAACATAAGATAATATTCTTTTCTCGCTCGTCTTTTTTTGTTTTTTCATAGTCAAATGAATGTTATGATACAGAGGAGGAAATTAGTGTCACAAGTAAGCAACTAATTCCAAAAGTGGAACATACCTATGTTCAATGAAAGGAGGTGCATGCAGGATATGGACACTTGGGGGAATGTTTCCTCTTGGGGTATAGGGTGTCAAGCTGCAAAGGATATAAACAAGGCTTTGCTTGGTTGATGATGCAAACTACTGAGGTGGTAGGCTTATTATGTGAAAGTGAGAATCGACAATAGGCTCAATACTGCAAACCAGAGAATGAGATGCAATTACAACCTAACACTAAAGAATGTCTTTTTTCATAAATTTAGTATACTTGGTTTGAAAAAGGGTTAAACTTACACCAAATAGACATCCTTTCAAATCCAATTTACGAGTGTGAAAGGGACAAGTTCACTCGACAATATTTTATCTTTTTGAGAGAGTCGGAAAATAGATTAAACCATACTTGTTGATGTTTTTATAAGCAGAATATCATGGGGGAGGATAGGGCTCCCGTGCAGGACTTCTGTGAATGGTAAGCAACTTACGAACAACTGACATGAGCTTGGGAAAACCCAAAGCTTTCCAAGTAGAGGAGGATAAAATAATTGCATAGGTTACCTTCTCTATGATATATCTAAGAACACCCCTTATATGGAAGGGTTTAGAAGAAGGAATTTGATATCCCACGAGACCATCCTAGTCAAAGGAAACCTCCCTAGGACTTGAAGAGAGCATACTCAAAGAGCATGGAACGCTCTCTTATTCATAAGGTACAAGACTAGAAATGTTAATAACATGGTCAAAAGATGCACCACTCCTCAAAAAAGGAGTGGTGTCGGCTGAATATTGCATCGACATGACTCTTGTGTCAACCAAAGAAGAATTAGAATGTTGTGAAACCAAAGACAAATCTGAACCTGAAGGGTTATCAGACAAGGACTGCACTTCTTCTACTACAACAGTAGTAGGCCACAAGTGAGTTAAATGACCTCCTTTTCAAATCCTACAAAGGAAATTGGTCTTATGTATTATATGTCGAGGCTTCTCAATCATATGGATTCCCACAACATGAATCACAATGGCTGGTGACATGCTCTCAGCATGACTTCTAGAGGATGTTGTCTCATCTCCAACATTATCCACAGAGGTTGGTGATGTATGTGCAGTGTGACTAACAATGAATAGAGTTGTGCCCCCAGCATGACATGTAGTGGTTGGTTGCGGCATTTGAGACCAAGGTTCCTGGAAAGATTGGTTTGAAAAATTGCAGGCCAGTAAGGGATCTAGTCTACACCCTAGCCCTACCTGGCAGGGTAGTATCCTCCTCCAAACTGATTCATAAAGTGTTGTAAAGGCATCATCACCGAGGAAGACATTTTCGAAGAGAAAACATCATTACAAGGGTTACTTAGGTGAGGATATAGGTTTCCCCCAAATGAAGGGAATTCATGAAGGGGGTAGCTCATACTATAAATCTAACTCCCTCTATATGATATACCAGAGGATAGATGGGGGTCTTCCATGATAAAAGCATTCGTAGGAACTGGCACATTGGAAGAAGGATATATTGACTGAGTGTAATAATTGGAATAACTGCCCATTTGAGTACTTTGTCCTGGAAAAGTGAAGCTATGATTGGATCTATGGGAAGGAATATTCCAACCTACCACTGTGAGATTCGGTTGAGGGGTATAACTTCCATCAAATGAAAATTTAGAAAAACGAGGCATCATGCCCCTGGACCCAAAACTAGGATTCATATAAGAAGGCGAGGGAGAGGATGGCAAGTGTGAACACATGTCTGGAATACTATGAGAAAAATAATTAGAGGCCCAAGGTATTGACTGAGTATCGTGATTTTTCATATCACTAGGAAGCATAGAAATATTTGTCCCCATGAAATGAGCAAATAAAATGGGATGGGTGGAGTTAACTGAGGGATTCAAGGGGTCTCCACTATCCATAATAATGGAAACTCATCATGCAATACAAAATACTAAGGGAAGCTAACAGTCAGAGAGAACACCAAAAATAATAAAAAGTCCAATATGCACACAAACAGGATAAAGTGGCTAAAAGGGGCCTCCCTCCCTAAAGTAAGTATTCCTTGCCTAGAGGGGCGTGAGACTCCCTGCAAAATATTGGAGGTATCAGAATTAGTTATAAGGGCCCTTGTGGGCTTAACAACCAGTTGGTCAGATCCCCTCAGAGAGGTAATCCTCCATAAAGGTTGTGTGTTTTCTGACCCTTATCTGACCCAGGTTACCTGCAGAATAACCCCTACAAGTAACCTATGTGGCTACCTATGTCAAGAAACTAATCCACCACAATATAACCAATGCGTGGGAGAACTTTCGTAAGTCAGGTCCACCATATGGGAAGGATAACAAAGCCCAAAATCTCGAAAGAACTGCCTCTCACAGAGGTAAAGGTAATATAAAGACCCCCATATATCAATATATCCCCATAAATATCTCTAACGCTAAGAAGGTATTGGGGGGATCTCCCCTCGACCAACTTCACGTGACCTCATTCTTAACTCCGGTGTGAGTGGAGCCTCTTGACGTCACCCATTATACAATGGATTTCACTGCTCCCTTAGTTAGACACATATGTTTATTTTAATAGCCTTGGAGAAGTTTACTCAAAAAATCCTATTCCAAGGCTCTAAATCTTAAGCTAGTTTGTGCACCCTAAAAAGTAAAATCATTTCTAATCAGTTTTAAATTTATCAGTGTTACGAGGAAAATCACTCTATGGCATGGCGTAAACCACAACAAATGAAAATGACTACATAAATCAACTCTAATATCAAGTATGCTATATAAACAAATATGCTAACAAGAAAAGATAAAGAGTCTACCTCGTTCAGACGTTCAATGAAGTCCACCATTGAGCACTTGACTAAAAGAAATACACCTGCAACTTGTCCTCAACAACCAAGATATGCAAGCATATGGTGATAATATATAAAGTTATCACATACACTAGAATAATCCATCAATATTCATAACAAATACACCCATGGAATAACAATTTAAATATTTGCAAGACATTAATTTGACAAGAAAAGAGTGTTTCTATTAAAATGTAATCAATAGAAGTGTATGAATGACAAACCTTCATGTTGGCATGTTCAAAACCGAGAAACTTAGTCCCTTACATCTAGGCCTCCACCATTTCAATCATCCACCAAAGGCAAGCTCATATAAGAGAGACAATGAGGTTCTCCATCAAATGGGGAAGAGCTTGGGGATTGAACAATGGGTTTAAACTTAAAAGTACAAAGGGATGCAGACTAAATATGAAGTGAATAATTTCTCCAGAGTAACTTTTCTCTCAAAGTTGAATTCTTCTCCTCTTCTCCACAGCTTGGATATGGCTCATTTATATCCTTCAAATGGAACTGAAGGGCCGAGTCAGAACGATTCTAGTATATGGAAGGTCAAGGATCATGGATCTTGTGACATGACATGGAAAAGTGACACTATTTTTAATTTTGAGCACAAAACCTGATGTACACGGGCTCTAATGGTGCAACTTATGTATACGCATGTTGTATAGTTGTTAGGGCACGTATATGTGGAAAAATACAATTTTTATCTCTGGGAACTGCAAAAGGGGACTTCAAGTTTGCATAGGGAAATTGAAAAGGCCTTCTGAGAAAGTTTGCATAGGGTGAGGCAAATCTTGCTATAACAGAAATTCAAATTTGTTGTGTGGTTGGGAAACATGAGAGCTAGTCAACCAACTATTGTGTGTTTCATAATTGGCCTAGGACCCATCCTTGTCGATTCATATCCATGGCTTGGGGATGACCTATTGTTTAGATTAAAATAACAACAATGTCTATGGTTGGGAGGAACTTCCTTGGTATATAGCCAGTTGGTGAATCTTTACTTGAAAATATAAGTGCTTTTTGTCATGCGTTTTATGTACAATGTTTATTCCACTGTGTATTTAATTATCTATGAGATATGTATTTATAATGTTCCTTTATGTTGGTTATTTTTTGTGCATGGTGCATTGTTTACGTATTTATGTTGTAGCATGGATCTTGATTTATGCATGAGGATCTTTCATGCTTGATTTCAGATTGAGATCAGTTCATATGCAATTTTCTGCAGTAGCATGGCCAACCTGTGGGTGTTTGGGTATGTTATAGGTTCATTACTATGGGTCAAGAATAATTCATAGGTTGGGTAGCACTATAGGTGGGGACCTCCAGCACCCACACCATTGAAGATGAAGGAGTCGAAGAGATCCCACTAATCATAGAAGAGAAGGGAGTCGAAGGAGTCTCTAAGATGCTCGAGTTGACTCAGTACTCATAACTGGTTTATCATGAGTCTGGGAGGTGGAGATATATGTACCACATTTGTTAACTCTATGCCTTTTAGAAGAAAACTTTGGTAAAGGATCAAGATGTGGTGGTAACTTCAAAAAACAGTGAGACCAACGAGGAGGTTGGTATTGATCCACGATGACTCAAGATTCAAGATATAAAACAAAATCCTAGTGCCAACCAATAATCAGAGAGAACACCAAAATCAAGAAAAAATGTTAATGCATACGAACAGGATATAGTGGTTGAAAAGGCGCCTCCCTCACTAGAGTAAATATGTCTCTCCCAAGAGGGCCTTGAGACTCCCTTCAAAACATTGGAGGTATTAGAATCAGTTATAAGGGCCCTTGTGGGATTAACAATGTAGTTGGT
Organism: Picea engelmannii; assembly: GCA_009831015.1. Taxonomy (NCBI): domain Eukaryota; kingdom Viridiplantae; phylum Streptophyta; class Pinopsida; order Pinales; family Pinaceae; genus Picea; species Picea engelmannii. The sequence goes on from ML780584.1 coordinate 376,827, forward strand.
CAGATCCCCCAAGAGAGGTAATCCTCCATAAAGGTTGTGTGTTTTTCGACCCTTATCTGACTTAGGGTACTTGCAGAATAACCCTTGCAAGTAACCTATGTGGCTACCTATGTCAAACAACTAGAGTCACCACAATATAACCAATGTGAAGGAGAACAATCGTAAGTTCGGTCCACTCTATGGGTAGGGTAACAAAGCCCAAAATCTCTAAAGCACCACCTGTCATTGAGGTAAATGTACTAGAAAGACCCCCAAATACAAATAGAACCCCATAAATATCTCTGACGCTAAGAAGGTATTAGAGGGTTATCTTTGCAACCAAATTCATGCGACCTCATTCTTAACTCCAGTGTGAGAAGAGCCTCATGACATCACTTATTAAACAATGGGTTTCACCACTCCCTGGTCAGACACATATATTTAGTTTAATAGCCTTGGAGAATTTTACTCACAAAATTCTATTCCAAAGCCCTATGTCCTATACTAGTTTATGTACCCTCAAAAATAAAATTGTTTCTAATCAATTTTAATAAATCGACATTAATTTTAATGGATTTTTCTTACTCAAGAGGTGTGGTCATGAAACTGATGGTATTACGACTGAGCATATAAAAATAAGAAAATATAAAAACACAAGTAAGTACTAGTCATGAATTTCAAAGATACGGTATGCTTTTAAATGCAATTTTTCCAATGCAATCTCTACAATTTCAATGAAAAGAAATCTCTCCACATGTGTCAAAATCAATGCAATGTAATTAAAAGTGCAAATGCCATAATGCAAATAATCAATTATTTTTGTATTTTTGATATAAAGAAAATAAAATGCAAGGACTGAATAGAAACTTCATAGGCAGACCCTACTGCAAGAAAAAAGAAACAATCCAAGCAGGATACCAAGAAGAAAACACTCAGACCAATTTTTAAGGACAACTAAATATTATAAGAAAGAAATCCACCCAAAAATTCAACAATAAAAAGGCTTCCTATCACTTTGTAGGTAGTTAATAGTTAGAACAGGGACCTAAGAAGACTCAACAACCAACCAAACCTACCCAGTAAACACCAAATTCAGCCAACAAGACTAAAGATATGATGTATGTGATTGTTTGAGCACAAGTCACGTATATATGGCCCGTAAAGGAAGACAACTTGTGTATATACGCGTATGTCAAGGGAAAAATTGTGTATATGAAGAAAAACAATGCCAGGGAAAGGGTTAATCCAAGAGACTCAGATTCAAGGTAAAAAACAGTTTTTCGAGCAATAGGAGACAAGGAAACTTAGGCTAATAGAGAGAAAAATGAGAAATTTAACACTCCAAACCCCAAAAAAGGAACTTCAATCCCCAGTATGGTCACCAATTATGTTACGATGAAAATTTCTCTATGGCAAGGGGTAAACCACAACATGTGGAATGACATGCAAAAATTGACTCTAATCCCAAGTATGATATATAAATGAAATGATAACAAGACAAGGCTAAGAGCCTACCTCATCTGGACATTCAAAGAAGACCATCGTTGAGCACGTGACCCAAAGATTTATACATGTAGCTTGTCCTCAACAACCAAGATATGCAAGAATATGGTGATAGTATATAATTTTAGCATATATATATATTACCATAATCCATTAACATACATGAAAAATACACCCATGGAATAATAATTCAAATATTTTCAAGATATCAATTGGACGAGAAAATAGTATTTCTATTAAAGTAATTAGCAGAAGTACATAGGTGACAAACTTCTGTAATGACACATATCAAAACTAAGAAACTAAGTCCCTCCAACTGGGCCTCCACCACTTCAATCATCCACCAAAGGAAAGCTCATATAACGGAGTCAATGAGGCTCTCCATCACAAAGAAGGAAGATATTGGGGGCTGAACAAGGAGTTCATACTTTCAAGGAAAAAGGGATGCAGACTCAATATGAAGTGAAATTTCTCCAGAGTGTCTTTTCTCTCAAAGGTGAATTGTTCTTTTCAAGGCTTGGATATGGCTCAATTTATAGACTTCAAATGGAAATGAAGGGTTGAGTCATACCATTTCTAGTATATGGAAGGTCAAGGATCATGGATCTCATGACATGGCATGGAAACCCGACATAATTTTTAATTTCGAGCGCCAAACCCGATGTATGTGAGATGTAGTGTAGAAACCTACGTATACGCTTGTTGTATAACTAATAGGGCGCGTATATGTGGAAAAATATGTTTTTTTAGCTCTAGAATGCAAAAAAATGGAACTTCCAGTCTGCATAGAGAAATGGAAGGCCATCCAAGCAAGTTGAATAGTAGGTCAAAATTTGTTATAACACCTACATTCCTCAAGAGAACATGAGTCATTGTAGTAATAGGGCGAGGGCACAAATCCCTCTCCCTCTCCCTCACCTCCCACTCTCACACAACATTGTACAAGTCCACCCTCTACTCCTGTTGTTGTTGCTTCTCTCTCCACTCATGTCTCTGGATGATTAACATATGAAATACATCAGCCTCACTCATACATAAAACATAAAAAAAATCTATTGAATGGTAAATTTATCTATAAATATGAAAAAATAACTTCCTTAAAAAAAATAAGTTAATTGCATTACCGGTGTGCCCAAAAGAATAGTCATGCACTGTAGGTGGTGCAAATATATTGTGCACACCATCCATGGTGCATCAGTGTAAAGTAATGCATCGAACAAAATATGTTCTATTATGTTATGCGGTGCGCTCAAAAATAGTACTGCACTGGGCGCTACACTACAAAACATATGCACTAGTGTGTTACATTTATCCTACACACCGCTTAAACCAAAAAAAAAATTAAAATCTTAATGCACATAAACATTTTTTTAGAAATTGGCAAAAAATCGGTGTGTATAAGTTCACTACATGCACCGGTGCATGTAACGAACACTGATGCACCATCACATAAACGTTTACAAATTTATGAGTACGAAACTTTTTATGGTGTGTTTTGGTCGTTACTATCGCACCATGTACGATGCCACCAAAAAAATTTACAGGGTGCACCGCAACACAATGTTATTTTTCTCAGTGCATTTTGTAAACATGAATGCCCTGGTGCACACATTTACCAAAGCACTGCGTAAAAATATATTTGATAAGGGAAGTGTGCCATGTACTTTAATGTCCCAGTGTGTTATTTGTACTATCACACACCTTCCTACCAGTTATATACTTTTCTTTGGTGCATCGTGTTAGCACTCTGTAAATTATGTTCGGCTAAATAGACAAATGGCAGAGGTAATTGTTTCAACCAGCTTTAGAGCTGAGGCACTAGCCTGCTCAACTCAGAGAGGGCTCTCTCATGTCACTTGATATATCTATGGAAATCGGTGACTAGATTTGGCTTGTTTTGGTGATTTTTTAATAAAGTTGTTGGCGAAGAAGAGGGGAACACTATGGGCTATGGAGTCAAAATTCTGAAAGTGAACGAAGACAATGCATAGATTGATAGAAATCTCCATAGGACAAAGGCTAAATAAGGTGATGAATCTGATTTATTCTTGAAATAAAAAGATGTGTAGGAAGATAAAGAAGACAAATAACTGCATCAGAGCATTGCTGAAACGAATTCTGAATAAGTTAAGAAGACAATCACATAGTTTAAATTTCTTAGACCAAGAGCATCACAGGACGAATGTTGGGCCTTTAAACTCTCCAATTTAAATAGAATAAAATTTAAATGAAATGACAAGCTACAGGAAATACATACGATGAAAGGAAACAAAGCTCTTATCACCACCCATTAGAATCTTTTCATAGAGACTTCAAAATATTCTGCATTTGTATTCAATTCAGATTCAAAAAATTTACAAATAAAATTTGATACAACCAAAAAGGTGCCCTTACACTTCTACCAACCCTGATACGTACGTATCTCTTAACATTTATACAAACAGTGAATCTCTTTGTTTCCAAACCGGTTACAAATAAAGAAATGTTTCATTTGGAAACTGTTTACATGAAAAAGTAGGCTTTAAAATGCCACCTGTAAATCTCAAAATGTGATAGCTGTGTAAAATTTAAGAAACAATTTTTTATATAATATCATTATGAATAAAATCCTCTCTCGATTTCTCCAAATTCATCTCCAACTGGGCGGAATAGGTGCCGCAAAAACATGTCTCGAATAGGAAAATGTGGAAACTGAAAAATAGGGTTCAAATATTTTTTCAAATATTCTAATCCATGACACCTGTGTAAAATTGGGGATAATTTTTTGTACCTCAGCTCATTATGAAGAACAACCTCTCTCGGTTTCTCCAAATTCATCTCTAACTGGCCGGAACACGTGTTGCAAAAACATGTCTCGAAGAGGAAAATACGGAAACTGAAAAATAGGGTTCAGAGATTTCTTCGAATCTCCCAGTCTATGACACCTGTGTAAAATATGGGAGAGTTTTTTGTACATAAGTTTGTCTTTAATAAAAACCTCTCTTGTTTTTGTGAAATTTTCCTCCATCTTCCCGGGATCTACATTTGAAAAATATGTCTCTAACGAAAAAAATATTGAATCCAAAAATATAAGGTTCAAAGATGTTATTGATTCTCCCAGTATGTAATAGATATGAGAAATATGGGGGAGGTTATTGTTCTATGGCCCATGCTAAGTATAAACCTCTTTCAGTTTCTCAAAATATGCTCTGGTTTTCCCAGAATTCACCTTGGAAGACGACTGGTCAAAATTTCTTGAAATCATGGAAACTGAGACTTGAAAACTGATATGCGTGCAATGATCGAATTCATCTGCAAATGGTTTAATCCCCCAACTTAATTTCACCATCCATTTCACAGAAATATATGTAGTGCTTGTCTTTCATAAATCTCGGGGACAAGGCGAAGCAGTTTTGAGTGGACCGATTTTTGCCCCGATGTACCTCTGGTGGTGCCACACGTCCTGTGATGAAACCGCGATGGGTTTCCCTAGACATCAATCAATTTTTTAATATGAACACTAGTTACATCCACGATATGCACCTCATTCATTGATTTGAGCCTCTTTCAGGATCTACGGTTAGCCGAGTCCTACTCTTTGAATTTCCACTATTTTATCCATACGTCGCCATATATAGCCGGGTCCTCTAATTCATCATTTCTTCGTGGTGGTATAAACCTTCACCAAAATTTGGAAGCTCGGGTACCCTCTGGAAATTACATGGTGATAACACATCGTGAAACGGATGCACTAGTGTGTTTATGTTTACCAATGCATCGCCAATAAAGGTAACAAGGTACGCGGTGCGACCTGTAAATCTATAGGTCACACCATTGGCGTTGCGAGCCAAGCACTTTGAACGTACTGTACAATTTTATTTTATTTTTTACACTTAAATTTTCACTCAATTATAAATTTTAATCTAGTGAAAACTTAAGTTATGAAGAAAAAAGGACATTACCTAGACATTTTATCGTCGAGGAGGCATGGTTGTGACGTACTAAAAAAGCACAAATTTTCCCACTGATTGGCAAAATTCAAAAGTCATGCACCGAGCAACAAAAAAAAGGAAGGCAAGAAAGGAAAGAACCGATGGATGGGCACTTTAGATAGGAAAAGGTTGCATCGATGCTTTTGAGCTCTACAACACTAAAAATGGTAAAATCATTTTTACCATCGATAATTTTTTTTTATAAAACCTTGTTCTGGTGCACCCGATGACCAACCACACTGGGGCGTACATGTTTACTGAGTGCACCAAATATATTTAAAAAAAAATACATCCCTAGCACGGTGCACATGTTTTGGGCATGTGTGCACAGTGGTGCTTTTACTACTACATAGCGCACCACCATACATTTTTTGAAAAAATACAATGGTGTGAATTTTTTTTGTTTAAACATGACACGGTGCGGTATAATAATAGACTCCTCGGTGTGATCGGTTTTACATAACGCACCATGTAAATTTGGAAATTAACCCAAACACAGTGCTTGGTATTGGAGCATTGGTGCGCATCGGTGTGCATGATACAATTGAGTGCACCATAATATATTTTTTGACACTATCCTACATTGGTGCATAAATTTTTTTTATTTAACCATACAATGGTGCACTCCACTAATAATGCACCAGCGCTTCTAGTGTTAAGTTGCGCACCGGATTTTTTTTAAAAGAACACTATTATAGTGCGTCATTATTTTTGTAGTGCATTGGATAATATTTTTTTTATTTGAAATAACCTTGCTATGGTGTGCTAGTTTTAAGGGCACTGATGCACCTGTTGTATGAAATGCACCGGTTCATTATGTACTTTTTAAAGCACCGTCGAAAAAACTCTGCTAAAACCTTCGTCCTCTCACCTCCTCTAGTATTATCCACTATAAATGGATTTTTGGGCTATTTTTACAGGGGCGTCCGCAAAAACCTCCTCTAGAGGGTCTTTTCCTTCTAGTGTTTTCTTGAGAGAATCTATAAGCCCTTCATAAAATTTACCTACCATTGGGAATTCCATTTACTACTTTGGTAAATTTAGAGAACATTGGTCATTTTTCTCTAATGTTGAGTTCCTAAACTTTCCCCTGGTCTTTTTTATTTGATGTCGAGCTCCTGAAATCTCCCCTGGTCATTTTTATTTCATGTTAAGTTCCTCAAATTTCCCTGGGTGTTTTTCTCCATTGCTGAGCTACTAAATTCATGAATAAAACATTTTCTTCACTGTTGATTGACTTAATTTCCCCCCTTGGTATTTTTTTCTCCATTATTGGATGAATGAATCCATCCATTGAGCATATTCCTTCATTGTGGATCTTCGACACAAAGATAATTTTGTAATGAGTGTTGGGTTTGAACCTTCTCTTAAACACAGTTTTAGAACTTAGTTGGAATTGTTCTTGAAACCACAAGCAATGAAAATCAAGCAGAAAGTGAACCAAAGAACATAAAATATAAATTTTGCAAAGAATCTGCATTTATGAAATGGATAGGCCATAGGCCCACCATTTATAGATTAGATGGTATTAGATCAAGTTCATCAAGGAAATTGAATAATTTTCCATGGGAAAATCCTTTAATAGGGAGAAACTAGAAGAGTTGAGAGACTTGAACAAGTAGATCCAAGAAGAAAGTTATTATTGTAGGTAGAGAGAAGATGATCTGGAAAAAGTGCTTGCTAAGCACCAGGACTCCTTCACCAACATGAGGGAAAAATTAGACAAGAGAAAATTGTAGCTCTTGCAGTTAGGGGAGAAATCCATTGAGATAGTTAATTAGCAGGAAGAGAGGTTCACAGAGATCACTTCTCACCTATGCTAGGACTTGTCAATGAACGAAGAGGCCTTGAAGAAGGTAGAAGTATTTGTCTAAGAGACCAAGCAAGCCCAATTCATTACTATTGTTAAAACTACTATTATGACGGAGGAAATCATGGTAAAATCACCTTTTATGACCCTTTCTTAAGAAACATGTGGTGAATTTTAGAAGCATACTAGAGGCATTAGTTCCAATCTCATGAGGAAAATGGGCTATGATGGCCAAGGGATAGGAAAGGAAGGGAAAGGGATGTTGATTCCTAATGTAGATCAATAGAGGCTCAAGCATAAAGGCATAGGATTCAGTGGATAAGAATCTATCACGCATATCAAACCACTTTTTCAAGGCAGTAGGATCTAAAAAAGAATCCATGTGCATCAAGCCACTCAAATATGCATGTAGAATATTGGAAGAGGGAAGCAAAGAAATTATTCCTCCATCCATATTTTCTCCAACTTTTGGGGGACCAAGAAATCAAGCAAAAAAGCATCATCACAAGTCGAAGAGGTATGGAATAGTTTTTTTTTTAGCAATAAAATGGGTCATAAGGCTAGAAATGTTTGGCACTATAGAAGGCCAACAACCCCATACAAGAAATGTTTCTGGTACTGTAAATTGAATGGACATTGGGAAGCCAAATGTTGGATGCTTCACCTGAAACTCTATACCAAGAATTGAACAACCAAGAAGAGAGGTTAGAGAGTCAAGGGGAAGCAAGAGATATTTGCACTTGTATCCCATGGAGAAACGATTGTAAAACAACTTGTTTCAGTAGAAAATGTCATTTCTATCTATGAGGTGGAAATAAAGGTTCTGTTCAAGGTAACCCGTACTCAATTCCTATCTTCCATCCTACAATGGATGAACCCTTTTTTGGATATTCGCCAAAGTATGTTTTTTTATCAGAGAAGAAGATTGAATGGATTTGAATCTTTTGGGGATAAAAGTCCTTACAAATGGGGAGGTGTGATCCAAATTAGATATTTTTCAAACCTTCTTGTAAATTTGTAATAAGCATGTAATTGATTTTTTAATTTTATTTTGTCCTTTTGGAAAAATCAGAATTGGAAACGAACCATTGTGATGGTTT
>ML780584.1:388048-398369 GCA_009831015.1 Picea engelmannii
TTTTTTTAAGTTTTTAAGTTTTTAAGTTTTTCTTCCTTTCATTTTTATTTTAATATTTTCCTAATTTCCATATTCTAATGTTGCATCCCTTGATTTTTGACCATTATGTCAGATAGTCTAATTTTCTAAACGAATCTTGTTTTAACCTTTTTTTATTTCTTTGCCTCTATTTATTTGTAGTTATTAATGGCGACCTTTCTTATTTAAATTTATTGCTTCTTGTTCTTATGTTCTTATCATTCTCCATTACTTCCTTTCTCATCCTAAAGATGGATTACATATCACAGGTTCAAAACATCAACATGAATACCTTGCACATAGTAAATTTGAAATCCATTAATATGAATATATGAGACTATGAAATCTTGAAAATACAAATAACTAGGTTGGGTAGAGAAACTGTATTGGTAATATTCATTGCTTTCAAAGGATTAGATGCAATATTTCTAGAAAGGTCACACATCTAATGTTTTCGAAACATTGTAGGGATAGCAATATCATCTTGAACTTTGTTGTGATTAAGCATAGCCTAGATGGGGGTAGGAATAGAAGAATTTTTATTTAGTTATTAGGAATATTGTGATTAATTCGTATTAGGAATGAATTATATAGGCTTTCATGGGACTGTATTTTACTACACATGAAACTGGCCTACCTTTTGAAAGATGACATATGGAGCATGATTGAAACCAGATCATTCTTCCAAAATTAAAAATAAAAGAGGTAGCCACCAAGGTTTAGTGCCAAAAATTTGAGAGGTAACCATGACATAAGGTGATGTAGCCAATTATGTTCATGCGTAGGTTGATACAGTTCATGTGTAGGTTGAGGTTGGTGTTATTATTTGTTTTGATCTTAATAGGAATAAAAATATGATATTGAGGGATCATGGAATTATATGGTCTTTTTCTAGGGTGGTTGATCCATATCTCTAGAATTATAGCTCCAACTATGTGCCTCTTTTGTAGGATAATTTCGATAACAATATCATGTTTTTGCAACAATGAATGAGCATGGAATATGAGCATGAATCATTTGAGTTGAATTATGAAGAAGAAACATTTATCTTTGAGGTAGGTCATACATATTCTGATTTGGATTCAGAACACATGTCACGAAATAAAACCTCGAGTGGGGATGATATCCAACATGGTATATTATTCAAGCAATTGGGATCAAGCATTACCAATAAAAATTTATGTAGTGAGTTGTCAAGCACTTGGCCAATGGTTGATTGTGTGAGCATGATTATTAGCTCTGACCATGGGAGTAATAATAATAGATCCAAAAATGTTGTTAACTTATCCAACCATATTCTTGACTAGGATGAATATCATATGTTGCAGCAAGTCTTAGGATTTGGAATTGCATCGAGGAATATTCCCAATGATGATATTATATGTAACATTGAAGTGGTCTTGAAGAATCACCCATAAAACATATATTTCCAAATAAATAGGCATGAAGTATTTGTTACCTTAAGTTGATCCAAACCTACAAAGAAGAATATTAGTAGAAAGGTGAACTTTGTGTCGAGAAAGATAAGGAATAATGACAAATTGTCATTCTCAAAGAAGAAAAAGGTCGATCAATAGTTGTCATGAACAACGATGATTGTATTAAGAAAATGTATGGAAATTTGAACTTGAGTGGTTTCTATAAGAAAATCAGTAAAAACACCTTGAATAAAATCATGAAGGGCATGACATAATCCATTAAGAGATCCTCCATGGATGAAGAGACTAAGGAAAATCTTATACAAAAAGGCCCCATTGTTGCTAGGATTTATGGGCTACCTAATATACATAAAAATAATATCCCCCTTAGACCCATTTCCAACACGATTGGGTCTCCAAATTACCTTCCAACAAAATTTCTAGCTAATAATATTAAAGAGTTGGTAGGTAGAAATGATTTGTATATCAAATATTCAACTCATTTTTTTAACAAGATCAAGAATCTTAGGGTGACTAACAATTACCTCTTTCAAAGAAAGTTTCAACGTTGTATCTCTTTTTAATATGATCCCTATTAATGATGTTGCTAATGTTATTGAGCATGTCATAGACTCTTAGCCAACCTATCTAGTGGAGATTTTTCTTAGATATACTTTATTTAAATTCCAACAAGAATTATATGAGTAGATCTATTTTGTTGCAATGGAGTCTCCATTATCCCCTATAGTAGAAAATATTTACATGGAACATTTTGAGTGTACTAGTGCTTTCGATTCCTCTCTTTTGAAGATGGATTTATAGGTGAGATACATTCATGAGACTAATGTTAAGTGGCCTCATGCTAAAGAGGAACTAAACAAGTTTGTTGAGAATGTCAATAGTTGGTACAGGCATATTCAATTCACTATGGAATTGGAGGACAACACCATTCCTTTCTTAGATATTCTCATTTCTGAAAAGGAGGAAAATTCTTTAAACCATTAAGTTTATTGTAAAAACACACACACTAACTTGCAATACCTTAATGCCAACTCCCATCATATTTAAATACTCTTGCTACCATGATCCTCAGAATATCACATGATGAGAATTTGGACCAATAAAAGAACCACCAGGTCAACAATTTCTTGAATAGGGGGTACAAAAAGTGGTAAGTTGAGAAAGATTTTTTATAAAGATAGAAATATTCCTCGAATATATGTGTAAGATAGGTTCCCATATATAGAACATAGTGTGTTGTTTCTCTTGTATGTTCAAGGTACCTCAGAAAGTATTGCAAGAATAATAAGTAGGATAACGATTAGAACTATTTTTAGGCTCGTCATACCATTAGGAGACTCCTTAAATTGGTAAAAGACCCTATGAACCTCTATATTCATAAAGGTGTTTATCATATTCCTTATTCCTATGGCCTTACTTATTTTGGTGAGGCAGGGAGGTCTTTTCAAGTCAGGATTAAAGAAAATAAGGTTGTTATTACTCACAATCATGTTAAGTCCTCATCTTTTGCTAATCATTCCAATAAGACTTTAACATCAAATTTGTATCAGGAATACTAAAATATTGGCCAGGGTTGATCACTTAATGAAGAGTGAAGTGAGGGAGGCTATGGAGATTGTGAAAGGGAACAATTGTATCAACAGAGAGGATGGTCTTAGGTTGAGTAAAACTTGGTTCCCCATCATTGTTCATCGGGATAGTTATCCCTAGATTTAGTTCCTCCCATGCTTTGTTTCCATCATCTCTAGTTGTCTCCCATTGGATTATCTCTTGCTCTTTTTTATCCTCCTTTCCTTTTTGTTCCTTCTCTTGTGTCCCTTGTGTTCTTTTTTCTTTTGTTCATTCCCTTTATGGTGAATTTTGTGGCTTGTTGTTCACTTCTCTTCCCTTGGTTCCTCTTTTAGGCCTAGTATTTTATTATTTTATACTAGCCTCCTTTTAGTCCTAATGGTTAAGAACATGTGTTTCCTCCTAAGAGGTCACAAGTTCAAATCCAAAGGGGGTAGGGTATGTATACCTCCGTAGACTTTACCAGTAAAATCGTTGGGCGGAGAAGGTCTCATACACCAAATTGGTGTCTAGCTTGGTTGCGACCCTAAAAATAGATTATTATTAAGGTTCGATAGACCAATTAGGTCTTAGTGGACGTTAATAATCATCATCATCATCATATATACGGTGTAGGTTTCTTTTTTTGTTTGATTTACTAACCCAAATCGATGTATCTTTAAATATTACTTATTTTTTTATTCTTAGATTTCCTTAATGTTTTCTCCTTATATTTTTATAAGTTTCTTATATGTTTCTTTTTTAATTGGTTTATTATTTTTTATTTAGTTAGTATTTTAATCTTTGTTTGGTGTACACCTCTTTATTTTTTATTTTACAACTTTAACAGTATATATATAATTACTATTTATTATTTTATTTTTAATATTATTTTATTGCTTTTATTATGTGTTTTTATTCTTAATGTTTAATGTTTATTTGTTTTTTCCATATACATTGACAAGTTATAAGATTGTTTGGAAGAAGTAGGTTGTGTCGGCCCTACTCTCACTGGTATTATCATCAATCTTCTTCTTTATTCTTATGATATCATTCATATGCAAAGAGTCCCCATGATCTTGGAAAGCAACTAAGAATCCTCAAGGATTTTTTCTCCAATATGGGTATGATTGCTAATATTGACAAGACTAAAGTCATGATCACTAAATCCAATAAGATAACTTTTGATACCATCGTATATGAAAACAACAACTTGGAGGAAGTAACTTCGTACAAATATCTTGGAATCGATAATCACCACAATCTCAAATGGAATTATAGCATTGAGAAAAGGATAATTGGAGGATGAAAATCTTACTATAGACTTGAACACAATTGTAAATGAGTTGGTCTTTGGATATGGGATAAGAAGAAACTTCTCTTTGAGACTCTTGTTACGCATGTTATTCTATATGGATGCAAATTTTGGGGATGCAGTATCTCTTGAGAATCATAGATAAAGATAAAACAAATTTATAATAATTTTATTACCTATAATCTAAAAATTAAAGGAAATACACCCTATCCTATCCTCCTCTTAGAGGAAATCCTTCTCCCCATTGAGAGCACGACTATGAATAGATAGCTATTGTATAAGAACAAGTTAAACAAAAGGAATACAAGAGGCTTCGTAAAATTTAATCAAACTCCAGTTGTAACCACCTTCGACTCAAGAGGAGATGGCATAAACATGCCGAGTCTTGGCAAAGCCATTGGGGAATCATGGATTTAAAGACCATTTTGTAGAATAAGGATACTATTAAAAATATTATTAAATTAAAATTTAAGAATAAATGTGGTGTGATAAAGAGTTAGAGGAGAAAAGAAAAGTAAGCTATTATAAGGAGTTAATCAACCTTAATCTAGAAGATCAAAATTATCTCTTAGTTTTAACAAGTGTAAAGAAAAAAATAATCATTGCTAAGATAAGAAAAAAATATCATGAGCTCCATAGTGAAACGGAGCATTTGTCAATTCCTAAAACATTGTGGGATGTGTTGACACTCGGAACTGAAATGGGTTGTAGCAAATCAATCCCGAGGCAACCTCGAACCACTTTGGATTGGAAGCTACCCTCCCCCAACCCAAGAGGGATCTCTCGAACAATGTCACAATAGGAATTTAAGTAAGCGTGAAATGGTGGGAAGATTTATGGGTAAATGATGGTCTTGGATTTTTAGAGTTTGGGGGTTAAACCAGGGAAATGGTCCATTGGGCATGGAGTCAAATGAAAACCGAAGAAAGGAGATAATAGCAGTGATCAAATAACTTGCGGAAAGTGAGGCAAAGTAAGTCTATCTTTCAGCACTTTGATTGTCATGATGCGGTAGCAAAAAAAGGAAAGGAAAGGAAAGGTCGATGTAGCAGAGAATATATGCAGAATTACGGAAGTGTAGACTGGTCTTACACCCGCTGATAGCTGGTGCAGAGGAAAGACAACAAACAATTACAGAAAACCAACATTCATTCGCTATAGTAGTGGTCGTACTAAAGTATAACGAAGCACATCAGTTAGAAGAAAACGAAATTGTAATACAGTCGTGATGGAATAAGGAAGAAATAAAAAATATGGTAATAACAATATCAACTGCAGGTAAGGAACATATAAATGAAGTCCAAACAGATTTAACACAACTAAAAAGAAGAAGAACATACTGAAAGAAATCGACCGTGATGAATCTCACAGTCACAAGTCAAAAATCATCTTTATTTCTCCAATCTTGGCTTACAAAATAACTCGGCTTGCAAGAAGAGCCCCTCTTCGAAAGAGGTTTTCCCCAACTCGCCCCCGCGCCCTGAATATTTTCAATGACAGTGGCAAGCCATCACACATCTTTACAAACAGACCTACCAAATCTTCAAATTCCAGTGGCGGAAATGGCTAAAAAAAGGCATATGAGCAGAAGAGTTGTTTGGAGTGTAGTGTATTCAGCCCCCCTAAATTATAAATTGACGACTCTAACACCCCTGAGCTTTTGAGGACATGCTTGTCCCGCGAAGTAACCAAAATCAAGCTTTTGGGACTAAGGATATCCTTAATTGGCAAAAGCACATCCAGCTGATCGGCATTATCTACATCGTCTACAATAATAAGAGCATGACAAGATGAGAGATGCCTTTTAAGTATACCTATATGTTGGGCAGTACAGTCAATTTTGATATCTGTTACAACATAGGATCCATATAGGGAAGGTACTTTCTCGTAAAGTGCCAAGAACAGTAGACCAGGTGCCTTCATCCATTGGGTGACCTTACACGAACACTGTAATTCTGAGTTCTCCCACCAGTGAAATCACCATCGGAAACTTTTTATGGAGTCACCAGAGCATGTGCAACCAATATTTGCCTATGACCGCCTGCTCAACCAGGCCTTAGGACTATGAAAATGTCGTTCTCCGAGGGATAGATATAAACTTCGAAATCCCCGGCAACAGCGCCAAAAATGTTGACACTCGGAACTGAAATGGGTTGCAGCAAATCAATCCCGAGGCAACCTCGAACCACTTTGGATTGGAAGCTACCCTCCCCCAACCCGAGAGGGATCTCTCGAACAATGTCACAATAGGAATTTAAGTAAGCGTGAAATGGTGGGCAGATTTATGGGTAAATGATGGTCTTGGATTTTTAAAGTTTGGGGGTTAAACCAGGGAAATGTTCCATTGGGCATGGAGTCAAATGAAAGCCTAAGAAATGAGATAATAGCAGTGATCAAATAACTTGCGGAAAGTGAGGCAAAGTAAGTCTATCTTTCAGTGCTTTGATTGTCATGATGTGGTAGCAGAAAAAGGAAAGGAAAGGCCGATGTAGCAGAGAATATATGCAGAATTACGGAAGTGTAGACTGGTCTTACACCCGTTGATAGCTGGTGCAGAGGAAATACAACAAACAATTACAAAAAACCAACATTCATTCGCTATAGTAGTGGTCGTACTAAAGTATAACGAAGCACATCAATTAGAAGAAAATGAAATTGTAATACAGTCGTGATGGAATAAGGAAGAAATAAACAATATGGTAATAACAATATCAACTGTAGGTAAGGAACATATAAATGAAGTCCAAACAGATTTAACACAGCTGAAAAGAAGAAGAACATACTGAAAGAAATCGACCGTGATGAATCTCACAGTCACAAGTAAAAAATCATCTTTATTTCTCCAATCTTGGCTTACAAAATAACTCGGTTTGCAAGAAGAGCCCCTCTTTGAAAGAGGTTTTCCCCAGCTCACCCCCGCGCCCCGAATATTTTCAATGACAGTGGCAAGCCATCACACGTCTTTATAAACAAACCTACCAGATCTTCAAATTCCAGTGACGGAAATGGCTGAAAAAAGGCATATGAGAAAAAGAGTTGTTTGGAGTGTAGTGTATTCAGCCCCCCTAAATTATAAATTGACGACTCTAACACCCCTGAGCTTTTGAGGACATGCTTGTCCCGCGAAGTAACCAAAATCAATCTTTTGGGACTAAGGATATCCTTAATTGGCAAAAGCACATCCAGCTGATCGGCATTATCTACATCATCTACAATAATAAGAGCGTGACAAGATGAGAGATGCCTTTTAAGTATACCTATACCTTGGGCAGTACAGTCAATTTTGATACCTGTTACAACAGGATGAAAGAGTGTGTCACCTCTATGAAACTAAGAGGGTTGAAGATGAAAATCAATTTCTCTTAGATTGTCCATCCTATACCCAGATTAGATCTCAATTTCAAAATATTTGTCACACTACTAACCTTCCTAACATTTTAACTCATCAAAAATATGGTGATATTGGAAACATTCTCTTAATGCTTTTCAAGAATAGAAACAAAATTCTAAAGAATTGCAAGTAATCCCTTGCCCTCTTAAGGTCTGATGGACCAATTTGGTCGTAGTAGACGTTCTTCATCATCTCTTAATGTTTTTCAAGCATATAAACAAAACTCTAAAGAATTGCAAGTAATCCCTTACCCTCTTAAGGTATGATAGACCCATTTGGTCTAAGTGGAGGTTCATCATCATCCTCATCATTGATGTCATCATCACACGAAGTTGGGAAACAATTTTTTGAGAATTCGATGTTTTTGGGTTATAATTTCCAATTTCTCGATCGAGAAAAAAGTCAACATATTTTCTCGACTGAGAGTTGTAATATCTCTCCATTTTTCTGAGTCGAGAGTTATAATTTCCAATTTTTAGGCAAAAAAACTCTCGCCCAAGAAATTAGTAAATTTCTCGGCTGAGAGTTTTTGGTCAACGAATACAGCAAGCATTTCTGCATTTTTCTAAAATTTGTCTCTTTAGAAAGGTGGAAACCCTGCAAAATATGAGAATTATTTGTCGGAGTTTATACCAGTAGATTTATCATTGAATCTACTTTCTCATGGTATAATAATTTTTTAATTTAATCTAGGATTTCTATTTTTCATTATTTGTTTTCTAAACTTTATCATTAAGAAATTTAGTGAGCTAAAAATCAGAAACAATGAAAATTCAATATCATCACAATGACAACACCAAAAAAATGTAAAAACTCACAAGGACATGTTCCTTGCACTTTCCTCTTCAAAAGGGTAGTTTTAGTTCATTCTATAAGAGTCACATTTGAAATAAAATGAGAGGACACCAACATGTGTCAATAAAGCACCATTTTTTAAACATATGCTATTTCGATAAATAATAAAAAACAGTGCTTAAGTATGAAAATACTCAACATATAGTCTACTACCAAGTACGATCTGTGTAGATTATAAGCATACATTTGGTTTCCTTAAAATGAATAACCATCTCTAAAAAAAATGAGGGGCACACATGTCACTCATTATCCATACCTAAAATTTTAAAGTATATGTCATTGGTGCCCCTCAAATTTGTCCCACTATATGTCTGTAAAAAAAATAAAAAAAAAATATAAGTCTGAAGCTAATACAATTCTATAGAACTCTTGTGTTTACTTCAAGGTGAAATTTATAAGGGAGATATGGGTTTGAAGGGGTTGAAGTTGAAAAACATACAATTTTGTAGTTTTTTTTGTCAAAAAAAAAGCAAAAAGTGTTTCCCAACATCATGTTTTCATAGGTTGCATATTTCTCCTTGGGAATTGGAAATCATGTTACTGATAGAGCCAAGTGTTTTCCAAAACTAGCAATAGAAACACTCTCCCTCTCTAAACATAGAACTAAGGCACCTCAAAGATTCCAATTCCACAAATATCTCAACATTTGGATCTTGGGGAGGGTTAGGATTTTGATCTTCTTGGTTTTCCATTTTTTCCTCTCAGATTGGAGGGTTGTAGTTTTCATTCATGTGCTCCAGGTTTTAGGGTTTTGGTTTTTATAGATGAGATTTTTATGGTTAATGTTTTTGTTAAACTCCAGAAGTGTCCTCAGGCACACAATTTTATTGATCAAGGAAAAAGATTATTACATAGTGGGAGAGAGGAAAAGCATATATAGACCTCTCAGGCCTTATCTAAATATGCCAAGTGTCCTTTATCAACAACTCAAGGATAATCACTATGACAAGGATGTGACAAGGCCAACCTAGGAAATACACAACTTCTATAATAACTTTATTAATCTAGGAAATAATAATTAACTAAATAAACATTAGGATTATTAGGATAACATTCCCCCTTTAATCCTGAAGTTTATTTTTACAAATGCCAAGTTCATCTCTAAACTTGGTGAACTTTATTTTTTCTAATGGCTTGTGAAAATATATAAAGTTTGATCTTCATATGGACAGTATTATGGCTTGATGATGTTGTTGTTGATGAGTGTTCTGATGAAGTGATCTTGATGTTGACATGCTTGGTCTTGTTATGGAATACTGGATTCTTGGCCATTTTTATTTCTAACTAATTATTAATCAATAGAGTGGTTGGTGATTTCTGAATAGCACCAAGATCCTGCAAATTTCTACGAAACCAAACAATTTGACATGATGTTTCCCAAGCTTAAATGTATTCTGCCTCTACTAAAGAATTTTACACTCTAGCCTACTTTCTGCAACTCCAAGATATTGTTGTTGAACCCATATTCATTAAATACCCTGATGTCGATGTTATATCATCGATATCTCTAGCAAAATATTCATTTGAATATGCAACAAGTGTAAAGTTGTTGTTTTTCTTATAGAGAAGCCCAAAATATTTTTTTCCTTGGATATACCTGAGGACCCTTTTCATTGCATTCTAGTGACGTTCGTTAGGTTCCTGCATGAATCTGGAAAGAGTATTGACTGCGTATGATAAATTTGGATGAGTGTTTTTTAGATATATGAGGCTCCCAATTAGTTGTCTATAGCTGGTACTATTTACCAATGACCC